>JANHFJ010006326.1:33200-44675 GCA_032468195.1 Cerberus rynchops | reverse complement strand
AGCCAGCTGGCTCAGGAATTCTGGGAGTTGAAGTCCACGAGTCATGAAGGAGCCATAATTGCCCACCCCTGATCTAGCCTAGTGAAAACAAGGACTAGAGGAGAAATGATAGCAGTTCCAATGTTTCAGGGGCTGCCACAAAGAAGAGGGGCTCAACCTATTTTCTAAAACACCAGAAGGCAAGACAAGAAATAATGGATAGAAACTCAACAAGGAGAGAAGCAACACAGAACCAAGGAGAAATCTCCTAACAGTGAGAACAGTTAATGGAACAGCTTGCCTTTAAAAGTTGTGGATGCTCCAACACTGGATGCTTTTAAGAAGAGACTGGACGGCCATTTGTCTGAAATGATATAAGGTTTACTGCTTAAGCAGGGGCTTGGACTAGGAAACTTCCAAAGTCTCTTCCAACTGTGTTATTTTGTTGTTCTGTATTTATACCTCATGAAGCTCTTCCTTATTCAAGTCTGACTGTGTTAGTTTTCCCTTTTTAACTCTGAAAAACTATTCAACCTTAAACTTCTTTAATATATTTTCTAATAACTGCTTCTCTCTTCCTGCTAAGATGAGGGTCTTTCCTCATTTCCTTTAAATTCTTGATGCTTTTACTTCTTCTTTTTTTCCCCCTTGAGAATGAAAACAAGGCATCAGTCAGGATGACTGTCAAAATCTCAGTATAATTTTCCAGATAATTAACTGGAAACTTCATTAAGCTATAGGTTTATATTTATCAGATACAGAGTTTGGGATGGCTAGCTAAGAATCTTTACTGAAGATTAGAAATAAATTACTAAATCTGGTAATTTGATATAATTTCTTTTGTATTTTGCGCTGCAACTCAGTTCTTCTGTTTCTTTTCTCCCATACTTCCCAATATTTAATCTAGGGCTTAATGGACTTTTTGCTCTGTACTTCTCAGCCTTGAAATTCAGTGAGTCTGGAAAACTGTCTCTCTCAACTGAGCTCCAAAAATATCTTTCTCTACATAGTCTGTTTCCAAATTACCGTATTTTGGGGAGTGTAAGACATACCTAGATTTAGAAGAGGAAAACAAGGGGGGGAGTTTTTGGCCTCCACACATTGGGAAGGCAAAAACGGACACATTTTTGGCTTCTCAATCCCCCAGCACAATCTCCCTAGCCCCCAGAAGCACTTTGCAGGCCTCCAGAACCCTCCGTGCAGGCTGTTTTTGCCAAAAATGGGCCTATTTTGGCCTGCAAAATGCTTCTGGGGGCCATTTTGGCCTGCAAAATATTTCTGGGGCCAGGGAGGGGGAAACAAGATGTGCGAGGGGGGAGTTGGTAGGCCAAAAATGTGCCCATTTTTGGCAAAAATGGGACACACGGGTTTTTTTGGAAGGCCAAAAATGGCTGTATTCAGTGTATAAGATGCACCACAATTTTCACCCACTTTTGGGGCGGAGGGGCAGAAGTGTATCTTATGCGCCAAAAAAATACAGTAATTATTAGTCTTCTAGGCATTCCTGCTACAGTTTCAGGTGACAACGAATGATTTCAGAAGTGGGGCAAAAGGACAGACTCTGTCTTCAAAGGAATATTGTAAATGGCAGGGAAATCCTCTTTTTCCATCCCAACAAGATTAAAGTTTGACAATAACTCCACCACTCATCTTTTCTTAACCTTTTTACTTTGAATCCCAGCCTCACCCACTTTTGAAGTGCAGTTCTTAACATGTCACTCAAAGGCGGATACAATTTTACAGGCATCAGAAGCTGGTAGATTATGTAAAATGTTTTTACTGCTAAAACAGTTCCACTTTGAGAAAAATGGATTATGATTTCTTTTTTAATCATATAATGAAAATAATAATGATGACTAATTTTATTCATTAGAATAATACATATCTGTGAATCCATGTTGGAAGAGATGCTGAAATGTTATTAGCAGCCTTCCTAAATCCTCTGCACCCTTGACCTGGTTACATTTCCCACTTAGCAATAGGAACTCAGTATTTCATACCTGCCTAAATTATAATTTATATAGCAAAGGAATGCAATGAACATACTTCATAATGCTAAAAATGTTCAAGGTGTCTTTTTCATGGCTGTATAAGTAAAGCATCTGTTGCCTTGTTGTATAACCAGAAAGTTTGACATGCCCTTCAAAGAAAATTGGATAAGATGTGATGGACATTCTTGATTTATCACCTACACTATTGTCACTCATGGACTCATGGCCTTGATTTTAGGACGTTTTGCATTGGAACTTTAAATGATTGCTGTATATTCAATAATCTAATGTTATTCGATTTTAGGCAAGCCATTAATTTAAATTACTGGACACATTCAGAGTTTGGAAATATACACTCAAATTTCCCTGGACATATGTTTCCTGGGATTTTATAATATTCAACTTTATGTTACTCTCTGTGGGAAAGCAGGCCTTCGTCTTGTTCACTAAAATTCAGATCTGTTACTGGTTAGAATTCAAATCCAAATTCAAATTTTATTGGTCACATGCACAGTCATACATGGTACAATATGCAGTGAAATGCTTACGCAACCATTCACGACCACAAGTAAGTTAGGGCAGAATGGGAGGGTAGGAATATAGGTTAAATAGAAATAGGTTTAAACAAGGACTTTGATGTTATGCATATACACTTTTATGCACTGCACATTATTGTGGGCAGTAAATTATAGAGTCTTTCTATTGTCTCCATTATTGTGTGTGTAGTATGTTATAATTTATCCTAGTCAACTGGAAATTGCAGGAGAAGATTGATAAGAGAAATTACAGTAATTCTCCCAAAATATCCAGAATATCTAGGTATCCATGAAGATCTCTTAGGACAAGTAAGATTGTCAACTATATTAATAGGTTGATCTTTGAAGATGATGAAATGTTAGGCTGAAAGAAGAATATTATTTCTTACTTAAAAGCATTTCTTTTGGACTGTTCAAGAGATGAGTAATCCTGGAAAATGCTGCCAGTGGCAAAGGAATACGCTAAGGGTCCTGTCATCCATACTCCTGATGAATGAAATAGCTTTTGAGATGAGGGTTGGACGCTGGAGACGCTAAAGTTAATATTAGAATTGGGCCAACTTGAAAGGCCTTTGATGTGATCAGAGAGATCAATTTCTAATCCACTCTTTAGGGAGTTTACTGTGTGATCTTAGATCAACCTTAGTTTGGAAGGCTAAAATATGAATAAATAACCATATTCATTATCCTGAACTTCTTGATGGAGTGGTGAGATTAAAACATACAGTGAATAAAACGTTATGTGTTCGTGTCCAGGCAGCTTATAGACAACTTTGAATCAGCTGAGTGCTTACAAAATGTAAATACTTTAACAATGTTTTGCCTGCTTTCTTAAACATTTAAAAAAAGCCAAGAAGGCCCAGAAATTTAAAGAATATTTCTTACTCTTTATATTTCTGCCTTCCCCTTAAAAATCAAATGTAGGGGGGAGGAAGCCTCTATTGCCCATTTTAGTATTGGCAAAGTTATTTCTGTGATTCTTGCTCTTCCATTTTGATGGACAGATAATGAGTGGCTGCTTATTCTTCCTTTACTGGGGGTTTGTCCCCCTGAAGGCCATATGGGCCTGGGCAAGTAGGGCTGGAGGATGGTTGAATTCCTTGCAGGACAAGGTGGGTTGTTAGGGTATTGAGTTGGGTATGTGTATTATTGGGCATATATACTTTAGCCTGGGAGGAAGAAGTAAAAGGGCAGGTGATGATGAACAGAGAATAGGCAGGAACATTGGGGCCATGATGGATAGAAGGAGACATGGTGGGAATCTGTTTGAAAGTGATTTTGGTATCCAGCCCTAACTTCTACCTTCAGGGTCCTATTTCTGAATGCCAAGTCAATATATAATAAAACTTCCCTCATTTATGCTTTTGATGAGGGTACCAACCTGGTGTGTCTCATCAAAACCTGATGGGCCCAGAGAGGAGTGTCTGCCTCGGTTTCAGGATTTCCATCAATGAGACCCCAGGAAAGAGAGGGAGGTGCTGTCCATGAATCCTTGCAAGCCCAAGAGGCTCTGTTCCATGCATAATCAGATGTGAGACAGTGAGACAAAAGACTGATCAGACTGAGACAGCCTTCTTCTGAAAGTGGGCTCCAGTAAGCAATTCAGATTGTTGTTGGTTTTGCCACCTTTTCTGCTATCCAGCATCATCTCTGACTGAATTTTGGTAGTTAAATTCCATTGCTGGGCTGATAACAGGATCCCGGAGATCATTGGGTATTTTTAATCTGTTGCTATGTAAGGTTGAGCTTGGGGTAGTGCAATGCTGCAAAATTCGGGATATTATGTCCTTTTTTAAAAAAATGTCAACAATAAAACTACATGGCTCTTGAGGCAGGCATAACCAAGGTCCAAGATCAAAGTAAGTGGTATCTTGAGTTAATTTAGACCTTGGAGAATGGGAATAATATCAGTTTGCATAAGTCTGAAAAAAAATCTAATTTGAAGAGGTCTAATGGACCATGGAAATTTCATCTGTGGCTCAAAAAAGTTCATGCATTTTATTGAATCAATAGCCTGTTTTTTGTATATGGAATGCTCTCTTCTCCCATTTTTTGCTTTAAGATAGGTTGGTGCAAATTAGCTGAATAATAAAGATTGGCTAATGAGATTTCCATGGCTGAGGGAAAACCAGTCCAATACCCCATATTTTTACAGCACACTGATTCTCAGTCTTAGCCTTTAAGAACTTTGATGACTCTATTTGATTTTGGATTGTTGTTGTTGTTGAAGAAAATAATGTAACAAACCAAAACTAACTAAAGTATTACATAAAAAGGTTTAGCAACAAACCTTATGGTATCTGTATTCAAAACTTTGATCCTGTTTTGGGCAAAGTTGAACTGCACACAGATAGCTTTTCATAAATTTCTCCAAATTTATCCAGAAAAATTCTACAACAATATTTCATGAGCAGGACTTTAGCAATGGCAATAGCCCTGTTCCTGAAAAAGCCCTTTTTCTCACCCTTTCTCATGATGCCTTTCTGGGGGATTAACTGAAATAGAGGGATTCAGCAAGGTACAGGCTCTTGGATAGATGATTGTACAATGAAAGATAGAACAATCACACACTGTAAATCCTTTGGCTGCTGCATAATTAAGTCAAGATCATCATATTTAATCCATTAAGATTTCTCTTCTTTGGATGAATTTCTAAAGTAGATTCTTATACTAAAAATGACTATTGGGAGAAACAAATGCAGGAAAAACTTTCTGGTCTACGTTATAAGAAAGATTTCATTTGCCAATCTGTGCTTTGTTTCTAATGAAAGAACGTTAATTATGGAAGCAGATCTTTCATGTCCTGTTGACACCTGATTGAGCAATGATGTGGATATAGCCCAGCTGGACATTTGCCTTCCTGGGTTTCAGATCCTGCAACAGTTAAGATGCCAAGGTTGAGGAAGGAAATATTGCTACAATAATTTGGAACTCCTCTGGAGGTAATAATGCAAGTGCTTGTATGTGACTTTGGGTTAAAGGAAAACTAAGGCTATTGCTGATATACAGTACTTTCTGCCTGTTGTCCAGCAGTCCTGGAGATCATTGGCAGGTTGAAAACTCTCTGGTTGTTGGTGCAGGAGAAATTCAGCCTCCATTCTGAGAACAAGGATTGCATGGAATTTCATGAAATTTCATGAAATTCTAGGTCACAGCCTTGTGCCAGGTAATTTCAGCCCCAAATCACATTCTTGAATAGATGTCCTCCTGGGCCAATGTGCCACTGAGAAAGGAGGATAACTATCACAGTATAGTGCCTTCCATTCCCAAGCCCCATAGCTTGTCCAGCAAGACAGCCTCAACTGATGGTAGTGAAAACTACTTAAAGATTAAGAAGTAGGATAGAGACACTATCTCATCTTGTTTCCACCATATGTCATCAACAAAAGTAGACTATATTTGACCAGAAACCTGGCTGAAATAGATCCAGATAATCAGCTTCCTTTACAGCCCTCTACAACAGCTATCTCACAATCTTCTGAAGAACAGAACAATACCTGTACAAAATTGTCTGGTCCAAACATGGCTTCTTGAGAAGATATGAAGGAAGTTCAAAGAGACACAAAATATAGACCCAATTACAGGTAACCTCCCAGCCAGTCTTGAAAATTAAGGAGGATTTTATCAGCTCTATGAAGTAGATCCAGTCAGGAAATTGGTTCCACAGGAAGACTGTAACTATATTTTCTTGAGAAAGTATATAGTAATAGAATTTTGCAGTGCTATTTATGTTTTATCTTCCATTATACCACATTGAATCAGGGAAGAGCCAGACTGTCTCTTCCTTACACATAAGCTTAAGGAAAGCTTCTACCCTTGTTGTTTCTGCAATGGTTTCAAAATGTTCTCTTCAAATATAATTCAAGGGGTCTCTAGAGACTTGATAAATCAGCAAATGGCTGAACTCAAGGTCTGAAGGATCCTGTCCTCCTCATTGGGAATCACCAACTCAACTTCATTCCATATAATCAAACAAGATTGAACCTAGTCTCAGCTAGACTTGCTCTGTCAGAGTGCATCTCCTATCAGATCTAAATTTTATCAACCAGATAGAATATTCTTCACAGAGTTCCCAAAGATTATCCTGATCAGGGCTCATTGCAGTGTAACAAAACATAAGAGGCCACAAACCTACAAAACCCAACCAATCAAGCAAACAAAGTACCTGTTTTAAAAATGATTTCCTCATGGCAACTTCAATCAATTCAGTTTGTTACAGTCATAGACCAGAGACAAATAAAAACACTCAGTAAATATACAATTTAAAACTCTAGTATAAAATAATAAATAACAACTAAAATCAATGATATAATCCTAATCCAGTCTGTTAATTATATATGGCCTAACTATACTAAAATTACAATCAATGGCAATTTAGAACAATACCTATGAAAGCAGGCAACATTTAACAGGAAATCTACAAATACTTTCGCATATTAACAATGAATCCATAATCCTTTAATCATGCCAATCTGAATGCTATCCAAGCACAGTGTCGGCCCTTCAAAGTAAACCAGATTAAGAAACTAAAAATCATGCAGGCTAATACTGCTTTTATTATAGTGCTATTATAAAAGAATATTGCAAGATGAATATCTTCATCAGAAGTATGGAAGGCCTTATCTGTGATACCTTCTCAGATTAAAGTTCTGGTTTGGACTCAGACTTCTTTTATCTGTCCAGTGTCTTAATAGTGGCTCTTCCTCCTGCTGCTCAAGGTTACTCCTTCTTCCCCGTTACATCTGCCCACTTCAATAATGCCTTAATCAAAATGTTATCTAGGGTTAAAAATCATTTTTTAGGATGTGACATCATAATATCATCACTTTAATGAAAACATGTCTAAACCAAAAGGTATATTATTAACAGAAATACAAACAATCCTAGCAAAAGCAGGGATGAAACAAAGTACTCATGTCTTATGGGCATATGAAGATAAGCTTCTAATAAGTTAGTGGAAGTTAACTCTAGATGACTGAAGCTGTGAACATGCCAGTGTCTATATTTAAATGATTGTTATGTAGGCATTTATTCAAAACAGCTTAGATATAGTCAATAGCTCTTTAAAGATACATTGGATATCTTTGAGAGAACTCAAAGAAATTTAGTTAATATCAATTTTAACTTTATAATATATGCACCAAAGTTTGTTTCATTTAACTATGTAATTGCTTCCTTTTTCATTTCACTCAGAATTGTTTTCGATGTTAAGATCAAACAGATGTGAATGGACCAAATTGTTTAGCTGTCTCCAACACACTCTTTTACTATAAACTGAATGACATAGTTCATTAATTGTGGGATTAACTATGGTCTATTTAGATAAGTCAAGTGGAAAGTAAAACTGGAGCATACTGTAATTGCGAGGTGCATTTAGAATTGCAAGCATTTAATGCTGCTCAAAGTTATATTTGTTAGTTGGACAACCATTTAAATGGAACAAAGATATATCAGATAAATCTGAATGCAAGTATAAAAGATAAACAAGCAGCAGTGATCATCTGACCTCAGGGCACTGTGACCGTCATATATATGAACAAGTTGTCAAGGATCTAACTGTAAATCACATGACCATAGGAAAGCAGCAATGATCATAAGTGTGAAAAATGGTTGTCACTCTTTTTCAGTGCTGTTGTAACTCTGAATGGTCGCTAAACAGGCTATTGTAAGTCGAGGACTACCTGTATTGTTTCACTACCCAATGAAAAATGTCCAAAATGTTAGTTTACTAAATATACTTAACAGATTCTAGGTAAAGTTTCAAAGGTAAATTTTACTAGACTTTTACTCACTCAAAAGCTGTCCCTGTGACCAAGAATTATTTTCCATTTTTTACTAAACTGACATTATGTTTCAGCTTTTATATGAAATCATCTTTATTTTAGATGGATAAAGAAAAGCAAAACAAAAAGCTTCCCTAATTCTCAAGCAGAAGATGTATATCTTTAATAAAGTAAGCCATATTTGATGTTAAACATCCTTTATAAAGCCATATTTAGAAATTGATTCTGATAATAACAGGTTGTCAGTGTAAGTCTTCATTTTTTTTCTTTTCTCTCATACATCAGCTGCTGGTATATATTTTTTTCTTTTTCCTTTTTGCTTCCAGCTGCTCATGTTATTATTTACTTAGTTTTTCTTTTCCTCTGCCAATCTTCCCTCCTCTCCAGGTGTTTGTTATGCTTTTTCCAACAATTTCATCCTTAGAGAAAGGAAATCCTAGTAGAGAATTACCTTATCTTTTAAAGTTCTTAAACTGTGTTTTCCCCCCAAAAGTATAGCTTGCAATCAATTGCTATTGTACTTTTTGTTAGAAAAATTGTCTCAAGAGACTTTTTCTATTTGAAGTTCAGAAATGAACTATAATGGATTTTATGAAAGTAAAATGATATAATGTTCAAGAAAAGATTAGGACAAATCTTTTCAAAAATATGTTTTAAAAGTACCAAGAGTTTGGAAGTCCAAAATGTCCCAATGAGAATGGACTGAAAAGATAGACATGGGGAAGAAACGGCAAATACACATTCCATTCTGAATACAGCCTTTTAAAAACTTTTCCTGATGCAAGTTAAAAGGTAACATTTCTACTTTTTACTTTACTATAAAGTTCATCTAATCTCTTAAATGCATGCCATGCTGGATATTTTTCAACTATCAACTTTTCTTCCCCACCAAAATTTCCTCACCATAGGCCTTTCACATAGTAAACTAGTGAATCTATTCTTGAAAAATCCATTAATGGCAAAACACAATTACAGGGTAGAGGAGAAGTTGGAGGTACCATCACTATTCATCATTGTTCACTTGCAAACCTAACAAAGTTATCATGTTTTGAAGTCAAAATAACAGGCTTTACTAACCTAATTGTAATTATTACTTAATAATTAAAATGTGCTTATAATCCCTCTCCAATCTCAGAAAAACACACTTTTAGTTTCTAATTACTGCTATGAGTCATTACTTTATTTATTAATAGTATTCATTAATAAATACTTCTAAAATATCAGTGTAACCATGCTGTTAAATAGGGTTAGATAGAGATGGCTAGAACCACTCTAAGAGCTGATCTAGAGCTCGAGAAATAAATTGATCTGCTGAAATTGATCTGGATCATCCATCATGTTAACCCTGCGCCATGTGTTCTCAACCTCTCTCCATCCTGGTTGGTGAATTCTTGTAGAGAGGTAACAGAAATCTGGGTCTAGGTAATGTTTATTGCATCCTAAAGATAAGGTGGTGCTGCCAGTTCTGAAGACACCATTGCTTGACCTGCATTTTGGATAAAAAGTAGTAATTGTGAAGAACCCTGGAAGAAAGAGATTATTTGGATTTTTGGAGATCAGGTTTCAGGCATGGGTATGCAACAGGGATGGCCGGGTTTCCATCATTGAGTACCCAGGCAGGAAAAGAAAAGAAAAAAGAAAAGAAAACAGGCAGGTGGGCAGGTATGCATGGGGGGGGGGGCAGGATTGTAGCTTCTACATGGCCCTTTCCCTTCCCCCCTCCACTTCTCTTTTCTTCCCTGCCTACTTCTCTCTCCACAGGCTGGGAATTATGCTTGCCTGTCTCCAGGGCACAACCATCTCACTTCCTTCTTCTTGGCCACTTTCTTTCCTGGCTCTCTTCCCCCACCCCTTCTTTCTCATTTCTCATATATATATATATATATATATATCAATGAGATATATATATATCTCATTGTAACAGTATTGCCAAAAAAGCATTAAGAGTTGTTAATTTAATATTGCACAGTTTTTTTTTCTGGAAACATTGTATTGTTAATTAGAGCTTATAAATCCTATGTCAGACCAATATTAGAGTATTGTTCAACTGTTTGGAATCCCCACCGTATATCTGATATCAGTACAATCAAGCGGGTCCAGAAGTACTTCACCAGAAAAATCTTGCACTCTTCTGTAGGCAATAGAATTCCCTACACTACTAGGCTTGAAATTCTTGGTTTGGACAACTTAGAATTACACCACTTATGGTCACACCTAGGTATTGCACATAAAATTATATACAATAACATTCTACCTATAAATGACTTTCCCTGTTTCAATTGCAACAACATGTGCGCTAACACCAGTTTAAACTCAATGTAAATCATTCCAAACTCAACTGTAAGAAATATGACTTTTGTAATGGAGTTGTCAATGTCTAGAATGCTCTACATGATTCAGCTGCAAATTCTCATAGTGTCAATCACAAATTGACTTCCGTGGACCTTACACCATACCTAAGTAGACAATAGAGGGAGTGTGCATAAGTACACAAATGTGCCTATCATCCCTTTCACTGTATTTTCTTACTTTTCTTATTCTTGTATCCATTTTTACTCAATGTTTGATTGTTTTGTATTGTTATTGTATTGTTATGGTTTGACAAATTCAAATAAATAAATAAACAAACAAACAAACAAACAAACAAACAAACATTGGGAGTGCATGCTTGCTGGAGGCTCATGGAGAACCATCCTCTCTTCCCCCATCCCCTGCCTTTGCCAGTCCACAAAGCTAGAAAGGTTGGAGAACTCTGAGCTAGGCAATTAGGATGACCTTTATACCTTGAATGATTCTGGTGTGAATACAATATATACACTTGGAATTCAGTGTTGGCATTTTTAGTTATCCCTTCCAGAAATCCACTTTGATATCATGAGACAGCAAGCAGGAACTGAGGCCGTAAATAAACAGACAAATAAAGATAAAATAAATTTACTCAGACTAATTCTGCAGAATTCTCCAGTTAGTCTCATAAACACCAACAATATAAATTTACCAACTGCAAAAGCTTTCAATGAATGCCTACTAAGTAAAAAAAAAATCTGGACAGTATCTAAAATATATATACCTTGAATACAGTATATTAAGATTAATAGTAGATTAATAGATTTCCCAAGATGGCGCCGGTGAGTCAGGCTGCCGTTGCAATTGCTCCCAATGACCCGACCCTCCATCCCCCATACC
>JANHFJ010006326.1:0-11619 GCA_032468195.1 Cerberus rynchops | reverse complement strand
TTCTGTGTGAGTGTATGTGTGTGTGTAGATTTTTCCCATTTTTCTCTCTATTGGGGAAAAAGGAGAAGAATATTTGGGCATATGTTTGTGTTGAATGTTATGTATATAGCAAGGGAATGGTTGGATTATGCAGATCAGAAGCAGTTACAATTACTAATTGGAAATTATTGTTTATATTATGGGAGATGCCTTCTTTTTTACAGTTTGGCTTCCAGCAAACGTACACACAAACACAATACTTGTACAGAGTTTCTGTCAATTGTAAGAGTAATTTTTGGAATGGAACTTGTCCTGTTCATAGTTACACCTATAATATCCTCTCTTCATTTTCAGAACAGCAAATACATTTGCCAACCTTAATGCTTCTCCATCAATGGTTCTGAACCATGTTGAGATCACCTTTCAAGATTGCATTTGTCCTTGCACAGAGGGTATAATCAAATCTACAATGCATGTTTTGTTGAGTTTTCCATTATACCATAGATAGTGCTCTGAAATAATATTCCCTCCCCTTGTTAACCAGATCACTGTTTCTATTAGCTGAAAAAATTTGTTCAGTTATGATAACTATAAGGAAAGTCTGAGTATAAATAAGATTTGATAGATCACTTTCATGTTCAAAAACTATTAGCTATAATTTTAATATTATATATTTTATTCATACATTATGTGGCACTGTGTACTATACTTTGTCTATGCTGCACATAAATACATATATAAAGATACACATATACACATATAGACAGACAGACAGACAGACAGACAGACACACACACACACACACTTTAGGGTACACACATCTCTAGAACTGATTTCAGCTAGAGTTAAGAAATGGGAAGTTGGACATTGCACATGATTTCTATTCCTCTTTTTCTTTCTTGTATTTTACAATAAGCTTACAAAATTATAAATAGGAATTTAAAAAATTCATAGATCAAATCATATAATTTTAGATACAATTGGATTTGGAAATTTAAATAGATATCTTAAGCAGATTTAAAAAAAACACACAATAAAATCCACCACTGGCAAACATTATCAATAAAGTGAAAATATCAAGTTTCAGAAGTTTATGGTGAATATTTTAATAAAATGTTTTTCTTAGAAGCCAAGTAGAGAGCATGCAAAAGAAAAAAGTGCAAAAATAAAAATAACATTTCAATTATTCCTGAAACAGACTTTCAATAATGTCTTATATACTGATGGATTCCAGGCAAGAATAAATAGCTTATATTAATATGGTATTTAAATATATATTTACACATACACACCTTAGAATGGATAGAACCATCATTTCCAAATTCCCAGTACTGATATATATTGTTTTTGTCTCTGAAAGAAAAATGCTTCTTAAATTAAGAAATCTCTAAACCACAAAGATAATCTATTTATAGCACAATTCACATCATATGCCCTAAATTTTCTTTCTTTAGAAAATATATCAGACTTGGTTGTAGTGTTCCAATTAGTGAACGATATTCTAAATGAGAAGGCAAGGCATTATAAAGCTGCCTGGATAGTATTGAACAAGTAATTAACTCTATTCATACACATTTATTGTGAAAATTAGGGAAGTCAAACTCATGAAGACACGTCATGTGACATATTGCAACTTTTTCTCCCTTTGCTAAATTGGGGGTGGGGTGGCCATCACAGGATACATCCAACCAGCAGGCCACAAATTTGACACCCCTAGTGAAAATAGAAAGAAACTATTATTCCGTCTTGAACCCCTAGAGGAAATTGAGGTGTAAATGAATCAAAAGCATATAAATGATCTATGACTGAACTGTAGACTATTCACTAAGATACCTAGTTTCATACCATGCATACTTCAGATTCATAGTCAAGATGTTGAGTCCTTATTCTGCTCTGTGCAGAAAGGAAACAAACTATTCTCCCATTAATTCAGGAACAACTTTCAAAGATGGTTAAAGTATTTAAAGACACTAACATCTAATAAAGGTACATAATTTAGAGGCTATTTAAATGTAATTTAGATCACAGATATTTTCCACTAAATCATAATATCTGAAAGCAGATAATCTGATAACATTCCATTTCATCTCAATAATTGTAGCTTTAGAATATATTGTATCAGTACCTTTTCTGCAGGGTTAACTTGTAGCCCTCAAGAGGCCTGCCATCCTGCTTCATAGCTCTGATTGGATGACCAACAGACAGACTGCCTTGTGCCATAGCTCGATTTACAATCTTCCCAGCCTTTCAATGAATGGGGGAAAGGGGGTATGAATAAGTGAAAAGAACCAGAAAATTCAACAATGTGTTACAAATAGAGAGGTCATTATGCCTGGATAACTCGGGATATTAACAGTTGGAAAAACTGAAACACTATCCACAACTTAGCAGTCAATGAGCCTTGCTCAGAATCAGTGATCCTCTGTACGACAAGGGTGGCATTTTACAGTTCAGTGCAAAATAGAAGAGACCCTTGATATCTTCATTTGTCTTTTCCCTCTGCATATTTCACAGTGCAGTGATTTAGGGTCCATAACGTGTCACTTGCCATACTTATAACTACTGAGTTTACTTGAAATATGTATGCACAGGGAAAAAAGTTCAGTGAACTGCAAAGACTGCAACACATCTATAGTCATTGAGTCAATTTAAAGTTTTATCTCAAGTCTAAAAGAATGTTGGTTAAACATCTATAACCACATCTCTTTAAATAAATAACAGCAGTTGTTCTGCAATAAGACAACTGTTGTAAGCACAATCACTTTATTGATTTTTCCCCCTTTTAGGAATTAAAGCTGCAATCCTAAACTCTAAATTTGACAGCAACTTCCACCCATATCATTAGGATTTGCCCTGAGGTAAAAATAACTAATTTGGTATACAGCACAGGTTATAACATTTGTTGTAACAAAGGGGTATGGGCTACTAAAATTATATAGGTTAATTATCTGAATTTCGTCTAACAATTTATTTCTGGTGTTGCTCTTTATACAAAAAATCTATCATTTCTGTCTCATCTTCTGCTGTTAATAGTTCAATTTTCTGTTATGGTGTATATTCTCTCTCCTAAAATACACAGGATTATGCTTAAGAAACTTTTCCTTGAAGTATTTTGCAACAATATCATATGCTGGCATTCATTTTCATCATTTTACCCAGCGATTACTTATCTTACCATTACATAAACCTGGTGTATCCTGTAAATAAGCATTTTTGTATCATTATAATTAAGGTTTCTGTTAAAATTCTGTCTATACTAGTAGGTGAGTGGAGCCAATTCACAATCAGTGACAACTGATCCTTATGCAGGATATTGCCAAGACAAGATTACCTTGGACTTTAGTGATCTGAGTTCCATCAAAATCTACTACTTTTTTACTATTTGTTTTCAACAAATCAAGGAATTACCATAAATCATCTGATGTCATGTAGTAACAATTATTTCTATAAATCACTATATAGTTTTAATTCTTCTAATTCTCTATAAATTAATAAATTATCTAGAATTCTTTATAAAATTCACATGTACACCAATGAAAAAACAATATTGTTTCACATTTTAAAATCTGATTTCTAGTTGATTTTTCCACTTCTCTGTAGTGGGGTATATTTCAATAGCAACTCTGAAATAGATGAATGAAATACAAAATTGTTGAAACAATTAAAAAAACACTTTCGATATTTGATGCAAGCCACAATAACACCACTACACTAATAGTACAGAACATAATCTATATTATTTGCACAGTGGAATCCTGATGCATTAGATGGCAGTTGTCCTTTCCCAGACACTCATGTATAACAAACGTTTGAATTATGAACACATTATTAGATGTTTTTCAGGAGTACCTTTGTGATAAGCCATATATTTGAAAGAGGCCAATGTTCTGTGTCTGTTGGATTTTGACAGTGATTTCTTCTGGCAGTGCCTTTTCTCTTATTTTCTATGGTAACTGACATGAGGAGAACCATCTGGAGATCAGTCTGCATATCATAAGAGAATTTGATGTTATTTTTTTTCTTTGATAGAAGTAAAGGTAACAACAGATCAGATTCAACATATTTATTTATTACAACGAGGTATCATCTCACAACAACCTAAATAAAGGGTTATTTAATTCCTAGATTAAAGCCTAAAAGTGTGCATAGAATTTATCCACTTAAATATGACTGGAAAATCAACCAAATCAGGTGACATTACAATAGTAAAATCGCTGAGCTACATTACAGATTTATAACTGGGGTAATGGAGAGGCTATTCAAAGATCTTCTGACTGCTTTGAAATTCATGTATGAAAGCTACATTTTATTTTCAGAGCTAGCAATCATTTCGCATAGGCATATTCAAGGTATCAAAGACACACACTATGGGAAAAGAATGCTCAATTTGATATTACATGTTAGCCAGCTGCAATAATATTGAGGCAAGAAATCCTATAGTTCTTATACAATGGGAACTAATCCCCAACAAAAGGATGAGGGGCTTAAAGCAACACATGTATTTGCCCTTTCCATTTTATGTTGCTATCAGAGGCAACACAACTGTGTGGAAGATTGTTATAGTTGGAATTAGTGGAAGGATAGTATTATGATGTGCATAACTCCTGCTGAAAGTCCCTGTGTCCTCTTAGTCACACCACTGGCTTTAATCTTATCATGTTTGATTTTGTGGTGCACTGGGGAGGAAATCTTGTTCCTTTGTATTTATTTGAGGTTGGTACCCAGCACTAATACCATGCTGTGTTTCAAGAGATACAATGCTGGATATTACCTGAAAAAAAAAACTGCATGAGAAAGCTACATCGTATCCTTCTAACCCTGCTTCAGATGATGTTATGGTTCCCAGGAGCGTGGAGCAAGGATGTAACAGATAGTATAAATAATTATATTATCACTTCTTTGGATTAATAAATCCTTCCATCTTGTGCTTAAATGTATTGCACAGTAGAGGAAAGTGTTATGCTGTAAGTGAAATGGTCCACCTGATTCAGTAATCAGTAACTAACATCCTTTGCTTAATCAGTTAAATGTTTATGTAGCCAGTATCTATCTGGAACTTTTACTCATATCGATTTGGATTACAAAAAGAAAATAGAAAAAAAAATCCAATTCACTTACAATAATAATGCTTTCTACATTATGTAAAATCTCAACTTCTATTTGGAAAAAAAATATTCAGGATGAGATTTCCAAGGTGAAAATGACAAATATGACAAACAAAGTTAATTGATTCTGAATTTCTCAACCACCACAGAAATATAGCTAAAATATGATATAAAATATCTGAAGTATCACATTTGAATAATTAATTTACCCTGCAGGAATTTCTGAGCCATAGTTTTGGGAAAATACAGTCTAATCCTATGCCAGAATAGATAATTTAGTGACTACAGACACCAAGATGCCCATCAGTCCTCCCTTAAGCCACTGTGTATGTAACACTTCATTTAGTTAATCCATATTCTATTTTTTAAAACAGTGAATTAGTTGACATATTACAAAATAATCCTCATTTTAAAAAGTATCTCTGAACCCCACTTATATATTTCATATACAATTTTTTAAAAAAACTAGACTAGTGAAATGAAACATTAATGTTAAAGAAATCCATTAATACAAATGCTGTACTATAAAACAAAAATGTCTCATATTATATACATTGATTTACCAGTTTGTGATTTAAAATTTGGGCGTCACTCTTAGCCCAACTCATGTCACAGGGTTGTGGTTGTGAAAAGAGTTGGAGGGAGTACTGGATATGTTCAGTGTCTTGACTTATTTATAAAAATAATAAAGGTGGGATAAATACATGTAAATAAAAATTAAAACTAAGTAACTGTATGGAAAAAAATATCAAGCACCTGTAAGGGCATTGCTTTCAAGGGCTGTACTTATCAAAACAAATGCTTATACTATAATCTATCTCAGATCACTGATACATTGTCAAACGTTCTCAACAGAGATAAAAAAGCAACAGGCTATAATTGCCTGGGTTACCTCTATTCACAGATTTATGAACATAGATTATGTATCACACATTTTACACTGTTGGAAAGGGTTTAACTGTCAATAAAGAATGAAAAGGAACAGTCAGGTGGTTGAGCATTACTATCTAGGCCCAATGACAATCCTAATGTGTAAGTATCCAGAACACGAGCCTTTTGGCTCTTTAACGTATAATCCTTTTAGTGTTATGTACATCCTAGTGAGCTTTAACTTTCAAAAGTATTAAAGAAAACCATCAACATCTGACCTTCTCCTTGAAATTAATTTTTATAAAGTTGCCCTTGCATTATGCAATTAGTTCTCAACAAAGTATTTACACATAAATATGCTGATATCACAACTATTATGCATATTTTCATTTTTAAGCTTAAATAGAGTAAGAAAAATTAATCTTGTTGCTTTTTTCAGTTTTCTCTTCATCGAAAATTATTTCTTTTTGTTCACTATAATTAAGAGTGTAACTATTCTAAATTTTAAAATGCATGATCAATTCATAGTAACAATAAACAGCAATGATTATATGAAAAGGAAATAAATTTCTCTCATTTCTCCTTTACTGCATTCCTTATGCAATAAATGTGAATCGGAGGGAATGTGAATTGGAGAAAATCTTATACTCCATTTTGTCAACAAGTAAAGTAACTCAGAATCGATTGTTTTGGTTTATTCTGAGGCTGCTATTTCAAATGAAGTCACTGTGTCTCTTAAATCATAGGTTTAATTAGTTCTTTGTCCACTCAAGTCGCTTCTTCCTGCTGGAAAAGTTTTCCTTATTAGAGTAGGTGAAGAAAATGTTTTATTAGTCTGCCAGCAATAAATTAAAGATTGGCTAAAGGGGAAATGGGCCAGGTACATTACTAGATGCACTGGAATATTATTTATTATATTTATACCCTGCTTCAATCTTGCATGATAGTGTTCTGACCCAGCCTTACCAGAAACAAGAAATAGACTCCTTGTCACGGAAAAGTGCATTCACCCACTGAAAAGTCCAAGCATTAGTCCTTCAAGGAGTTAACTGCAGTACAGACCTTATCAGTTCCTGGTGATAATTGCAAGGCCATGAGTTCCCAGACAAAAAGGCTGCAAATTAAGTTCTGGAAAGCAGTATTTGTGGCACTAAACGGCAATGAGCAAATTCTTCAGAAATATGAACTGTTGACAACCACTCCCCTTTCATTCTATTTATTCCCCAGCTAGGCAGGGGCCATTCAGCATCCACGTGTGCTTTGCTTCCTGAGTTGTCCTCTTGTCCTCCATTACTCACCTCTTCTAACAGCTTTGCACATACAAGTATCCAGAACATGCTGCAGCGGTTCTTCTTCCTCATTCATATCAGCCTCCAACAGCAGCTGCCTCTCTGGTGGCTGGGAAATGTTGGACGGCCCTGGCTCTATCTCTGTGTCCAATGCAGAGCATCCATCAGAGACTCCAACACTGGCCCAGGTTCCTCCCCAACCTCCTCCTCATATGAGCCTCCCACCAGCTCTGTTGGCAGCTGACAGGCCATATCAGATAGCAGTGGTTTTAGACGAATACAAGAATTATTAATACATTTATAGACCAGTTAAAATATTTTTAATAAAAACCCTAAAACATACTAGAGCCACAGAATCTTTCCAAACCATGCATTGAGACTCAAACACCTTTTCAAAGAGCTGTTTTCCACTGCTTCCAGAAGGCAGTCAAAGTTGGTGCCAGCTTAAGTTCGAGTAGAAAAACATTCCAGAAGAATAGCACAGCTACTTTCTCTCTGATACAAAAGCTAGCAGCAATCTCTAGGACATTTATGTGCCAAACATGTTCCCTGCATCATACAATATCGGGAGATGAAAAATAAGTTATAAGCTCGATGATAGATAGCTGACCACTTTAACAAATGTAATTCTTTATCAAGAGTTCAGAATTATGGACAGTTGTGGTCAAAGTTTAATGTAATAATGGACAAACATTGAAGAGACTGAAGGCAATCATTCATCCAAGACCTGCAAGAGTCAATCAAGCAATGTAACATCACTAGAAGGGATTCATATGTTTTAGCCAGGAGGGGATAAAAACTAATAATAATAATAATGTTGTAATTTATTAAACTTGAATGTCACCTAATTCTCAATTACTCTGAGTGTAATCAAACTAAACTATTACAACAAAACCAAAAGGGTAAGACTAGGACTGAAAAGATTCTGGGCAGCAAATGTCTCCCATTCCAACTTCAAAATGTTTTTCTAAAGCAGACTGAATTCACAATATGGGGAATCAATTTTGTGCAAGCAAAAATGCTGCTGAAGTTCATTTATCATGCCACCAAATTTCAGTGCTGTCATCTTGGGCAGTTGAGAAGTTTCATATGTCCTATGGCTTGTTTACCCTGGTGTCAAGGTTCAGCGCCTAATATTTAATGGAACAAGGTTAGACCTGTCCAACATTTTAAAATATCTCTATTTTTATCTTTATTTTATTTATCTTTTTTGTTTAGCTTTTTGACATCTGAGTGGATGTATCCTTTCTATTTCTGTTTTTGAGAGGTAACTATTTACTCTGGATGTTGATTTTTCCTATCTTCATTGACAAAATGCCCATTCCAAACTTTTCTGAATTCAAAACCTCATCCTTAACATGGAGAAGCTAGCCCTAAACAGGTGTAACTGAAATCAGCTCTTGAAGGCCTGAAAATTGTAATTTATAGGTGAAATAATCATTGTTATTATTATTATATACAACACAATGTGAAATCCCAACTGCCAGTTTTTAGTTGGTGTTGGCCTTCAGATGCTTTGAGTTCTTCCCAATAATATAGGATGGCATATAATTATTATCATTATTTACCTTATTTTGGAAAAAAAGATTGTCTGGTTCCACAGTCTCTAAGACCTGATGTTCTGGAGCCTTAATGAATTGAAAGTTTTCTGGAAATCCATCACAAGCTTCCCAACTAAAAACAAGAAGCCAGAAGTAACTTTTATTGATAGTTACATTAATAAATCAAATTTTATTAGTATTATTGTTCTAGTAGCAGAAGTCCAAGTCTACACTTGAGCTGCTGTTTTTTCCTCTTCCCTCACAGTGAAGGGAGGAACTCATTGCTTCCTCAATTCCTCTTTATTTAAAAATAAAAACAATAAAGAACTAGAATATTTTTAAAAAGAGGGATAACAAAAATGGAAAAATTCAGCTATGGCACAGAGGAATCGGGTAAATTTTGAATGTTTATTTATAGGGTTTATGTAGCCATCTATCTCATACAGTGATTCTAGGTAGCTCATAACTATCTATAAAACATGGCTAAAAACAAACATACTCTTTTCCCCAGGCATGAGATCAAACAATTCCCAGCTCAATCCCTCTCCTTGCCCAGTGCTTGGAGGAAGAACCAAGTCTTCACAACCTTCTGGAAAGCTAAATAAAAGGATAGGAATTCCTTGTCCTCTGGTGGAAGGATATTTCAAAGGGTTGGAATAATCACCAAGATCTTATCAGAGATCTCCAAAGTCACATCAGGTGGGAACTTTTAAGGAAAGGGACCTGGAGCATGCTCACCCTATCTAACTTAGTAGGATAGACAGATACCCTCAGAGAGAAAGGCTCTTACAAATAACCTGGCCCTATGCCATGTAAGGCTTTAAAAGTGATAATGAGAACCTTGAATTGCACCTGGAATTCAAAGTTCCAATGTGGCAGTGGTGTTACTTGGGTAGACTACAAGGCACCCAAAACTGTACCTGCTACAGGATATCTCTTATTAATAGTTTATGATTGCCATGCAGAAAAGTGTTCCCTTCTAATATTCTAAATATATCCTATATTTTATTTCTCATAAATCATGGGGTGGACACATACTTTTATAAACACTAATGTTCTGATATTGTATGAGTGTTGACCTAATGTAACCTTAAATGATATGTATCATTCTACTGTTTGCATAACAATATACTTTTAATATGCATTACATATTATCACCCAATGTTAAGTCACCCAGTTGTGGTACGCTGTCTCCAACCACATTCCTGCTATTATACGAGTGTGTTTTTGGTGTAACATTTTTTTTAGAAGGCTACAATTAAAACTGTATAATCCTATGCAAGTCTAATCCTATGACTGATTCCTGATTCCTATATATCATGGTTGCTCATTTGTGTTTTCAGATTATTCCAAGTGTCAATGGGTTCTTTCAATTTTTGCCATTCTTTATGTATCACATGTTGAAGGACGCGTTAATAATAAAAAATGACAAAGTGGTTCCCAATGCATTTCACACTGAATTCTTTGTCATAAGCATTACAAATGTGTGTGTGTGTGTGTGTGTGTGTGTGTTTGTTTGTTTGTGTGTGTGTTCGTGTGTGTGTGCGTATGTATGTTTCTCTCCTGCAGTCTCTACCTAATCAGGAAATAAACAGAAATAGAAATCAGCTTCTTCCATTCATTGCATTTCATTCTGCTAACATCAAAGGACTTGACTACCAAGTGAATGGTAATAGGATTTCAGTTCTGTGTTTATAAAACGTAATTTATTATTCAATTTTACCACAAACATTGAAAGAGAAAATGTTCTTATGTTTAATCTACCTATATTCTAATGGAAGCTGGAGGTTTTTTGAGTTATTCTTCAAATTCTCTGAAGACAATATTTTTAATGGTTTATAGCAAACTGTGGTCATTTCCTTGTGATAGTTAAAGCAGCAATTATCCTTACAGTTAAATCTTTCATCCCCGGTTTCCATCCTCTGATTTTTTGTATATCATTTCAGAGCACTCAAATAAATAGAAATTGTTGTACCTGTCGTGTCTAGGCAGCAAATCAACACTGGGATCCAGAAGTGTTTTATAAATAACTGTGATGCCATTCTTTTTTGTTGCTGTCACTTTGTCAAAGGTCAAACTCAGAACAGGATTTAAGGGAGACCTGAAAATGGAAACATCATACAAAATGATCATTTATGGAGAGGAAATCAAACAGTTGCAAAACCAGCAGTTATAGATAGGGTGTGAATGTCAGAACTGAAGCTAAGAATGAATTCAGAACAAGGTATTCAAATCTTTTCAACTTTTGATTTGATGGGAAGTAACCGCTCAGATAAAACCTTGTTAACTGTTCAGACATTTTTACCTTTGAAATTAATTTCACCACAGCAAGCTTGTCATCTTTATTAACCTATAGGTTATGGACAGCAAGGAAATTGAATTGTTCCTAAAATACCTGCTCATCTCCAAGAAGAAATAGCTGATTGGAAATTAAAACAATAGCCACCTACCAGGTGGTTATCTGCAAAAGAACAAATCCAGTTGCCAATTAATAATTTTAGACTAAGGTTATGTTGACATTGATGATTTTCTTACACTGTAACTGATAAAACTAAAATAGGAATACATCATGTGGATTATGCAGATGTTAGCAATTGGAGGTAACAAAGCAGATGCAACATAATTCCACCATACATGTTTCTTCAAATATGCTAAACTGCAGGTTAATGTTTTAGAATATAAATATTAGTATGGGTAATCAAGAATTGTAAAACAATGTTAAGAAATCATTTTTCAATTTGGAATAGTCACCTGTTTCGTTTGGATAAGGAGAGGCTGGACACGTTTCTTCAGTGACAAACAGCTCTTTATTGCAACAGGCACAGACATAACAAG
>JANHFJ010006325.1:69127-83700 GCA_032468195.1 Cerberus rynchops | reverse complement strand
CTGATGCAGGGAGGAGGGCTATATTATTATTTCTAGATTATTCATAAAATACAACACACCGTAAGATGTGTCACTATTAGTCCATAAGAACTCCAGATATGAAACTAAACATTTTCTGTACTGGAGCAATTGAACAAATATGTTTAAAATTCCCCAATATTTGAAATTATACAATTGAACTGTTAGTTCTATTTGTCTTTGACCTGACATGAAATTAGAATGTGGTGTTGTGTCTTTGTTAAAGAAGGTAGTTTTTATATGAGCAATATTGGGCTTTTATTTTGGATTGTAAAACAAAGTAGTTACTAGATGCCAAATCAGATAGAGTTATCTAACTGAAGAGAGGGAAATCTTCCAAGTCAAACTCATTTTCAGATTCTTCAAAATGAATATATTGACACTATTGAATATGTCAGGGCAAGCATAATAAA
Organism: Cerberus rynchops; assembly: GCA_032468195.1. Taxonomy (NCBI): domain Eukaryota; kingdom Metazoa; phylum Chordata; class Lepidosauria; order Squamata; family Homalopsidae; genus Cerberus; species Cerberus rynchops. The sequence goes on along the minus strand of JANHFJ010006325.1, from coordinate 83,269 downwards.
GGCAGAAACTCAAAATGTGAATTGATATCAGAAAGCAGCAAAAAAAAGTTTTCTTATATGCTTTTGTGTTCCTACAAAGAGAAATAGCTGAAACATTATTCAGCTTGGAAAGAAAAGAAGACAAAAAGTTAAAAAGAGGAGAAACTATTTAAATCCCCTTTGGTTCAGAACAACATTGCATACAAAATCTATGTGATGATGATGAAACATGTATAAATGTAAAATAAAGGACAAAGATAAGATTCAAAGGAGAATGTTGAAGTATATCTATGGTAATACATGCAATAGCTTTTATTTAAATTAAAGCAACAACAACAACAAAACAAAGCAAAATTTGCACATTTCCAGTACTTTTTGAAAAGAAGTGGGTTGAAATAAAAGCTATTGTATGTACTACCATACTCTAAATAATCCTTAGGCAGGCTGAAGGAATTCAAATAAGTAGAACATGACAAATTTCACCGACAAACATCTCAAGGCCAATGATTAACATAATTAAATCAATTCACAGGAACCTGGAAAGTTCCTGATTTTTTTTTTAAAAAATTGTTATAGCTTGACTCTTATGTCTTGGAAAATCTGACTGTGAAGTTCAACTGATTCTAGCCTTCCAAGTCATGCAAATATGAATAGAACTATCACTTGGTTTTCTGTTTTCCAAGAGAAATGTTAATTAGATTCTGGAATTTCATCTGTGGATTATTCAGGCATAGTTTTGTCACAAACTTTCATCCAAACCTAACCTACTAAGGAGTGCAGAGTTCCTGTCCAGAAAACAGGCAGAAATGGAGATACCCATTGATGATAAACATAGTTGAAAAACCCAATGATTTCCAGAAAAGTTAGAATGAGTAATAAGCCACAGGAATGAAAACATCACTTGATCACCTACTATTGATAATGTTTAACATTTTGTTGGATGTTAAACCCAACTGTTATTTTCAAAAGTTTCTTATCTCTCAGCATGGGAAAACAGTACCCCATATAGTTTCAGAGTGAGGTTTGCTTTCTGTCGGAAAAAGAATTATTCTAGGTAAATGATTTGCCTTTAAATCATTTAGCAATTTAAAAATTAAAATTGACACGTTGAATGATGCCTAGTATTTAATTAGTCATGTACAGCATTTGCATGGCTGTCTATCTTTATGACTCTGGTTAGCATTCAAAAAGTCAAAAAATGAAAGCTGCAGTTAATTAATACAGCATAGTACAGCTCATTAAAATGGACTAAAACAAGAAAATGGTGATCAGAAATGGAAATATCTACCAGGTCCACCTATTTGGGGCACAGCTAAACTGGTTCCTGCTGACATAGCAGAAACCAATGGAAATATATCTGTGGGCTCTCAGTGGTTTAGGTGCTGCATTGTGCAGCCAGCTGAAATTTCTATAAGAAACATGCATAAATATATATTCTCTTCACCGGGGTGTCACCAAAACTTATATAATTGTGGCAAGGTCTGCCATCTTTAGCAAAGGATATTCCACTTTATATACTCATCATGGTGGCTGCTTCTTTATTCAGAAACAATGATGCTTCCAGAAGAAATCTTAATATTGGGGAAGTTCTATGAGTTAAAAATGGGCAGCTAAGCGTCATGAAGGAATTTAGGATCTTTATTTGAAACCATTTTCTAGCTGATTCTCTTTTGGCAATAGGAGTGCTGGATATTCACAAAAGAGCCTTTTTGACAGTGGGTTTCTGTTTGAGGAATCTTTTTCCAAGGAAACATTTTCTACGCATTGCCCATATATGATTGTCTTTTCAGTGTTAGATGAGAAGCTTTCTAAGAATGGTGGGCTGCTTAGAATGTTTGTTTTGCTGCAACATTATTGAGGCGATATGGTTTATTTATTGCCATTATTATTGTTGTGGATATCTATTTTTATTGTGCCTGTGTGCTGTTTTCCATGTTGATTTTTATATGGCTTTTATATTGCTTTATTTTTTAATAGTATATTTCAATTAACCGTGCACTGCCCAGAGAACTTTTATGAGATATAAAAGTACACTCACTGATAAATAGAACTGCATCTGGTTCTTAAAAGAAGCCATGACCTGTTTACAACCGACTGGACATTTTTCATAAACCATCAAATCCAAAATGTGTACAGTATCTACCTCTAATAAGAAATCTACATAGTGGTTCAGTATAGCCTCCATGCTATGCCATATTTTTAACCAAGATTTTTGAATTTAATATAGTAAGTGGATTCAATTAGCCAAAGCCAAATAAATGATTCTTGACTTTAGTGCAATGTACAAACTCAGTCACTCAGCAAGTGTGATGCCTCATTCTTAAATAGGGTTTTATTTAAGACTTTACTAATACGAATAGAGTTTAAGAGTTTAAAGATGCAGCAACTCCAGGAACAGCTCCAGAGAGTACCAAGATTCAAGATCTAAGTATACAGTGTAAGCAAACAAGGTATACAAACAGCTTTCCCAACTAATATATTTGCATTTTTAATTTTGCATTTCTATTATATTCGTTTATTGCAAGCCCTATATTCTGCCATTCCACCAAGATACAAAGAAATAACTCTGAGTACACTTGATGACAAAGGCAACAGGTATTGTGTCCTAGAACTAAGGTACAGATTCCCTTAGTCCACAGCTGCCATTGACTGATTTCAGTTGTCTTGGCCTTGATAATGAGATGAATATCACACTTTCCAAAAGGATCCTTCACACTTTCCAAAAGGATCCTTCAATAGAAAACAGTAACCAGATTTGGAATAGTTCATTGCTGTGAATTTGAAGAGAGGTCCTTTCAGAAATAATAATTCATTTGGTCTTAACCAAATGAGATAAATGTTTACCTTCTCTCTTCCTCTTTTAATTCTGGAAGAATTAATCATGCCTTAGGAATATGTTTCTGCTTTATTTTGAGGAAAAAAAGAGCATTTTCTTCCTATCAGGTGAAAGAGTTGTTAGTTCAGGCTAAGCCAGGAGGTTGCTTTAAAAGCTGATTCTATTTCTGGAACTGAAAATGGAATTTGCAATGTGAGAAAAATATACCTCAGTCCTGTACAGTTTATAAGATGCACTGACATTTTCTTGGCAATTAACTTTAAAAGTCACATTTTGAAATTACTTTAGTAGTTGTGGAATGGAAGGGTCATTATGGTATTATTAAGATACAAAGAGACAAGTTCTTTCTCCTGCTGGCCCTTCACATTTCCTCATTTTCCTCCACCTTGCCTGACAGTTACTGCATCTCTTTTAAATAGGACTAGTGAACAGATTTATTCAAACTGTTGCTTTAACTAAACTATTCTTGTTCTGGCACCCTCCAGATGGACAAAGGCCATACTGACTGGGAATTCTGAAAACTTCAACCCCACTCTGAAAAACAAAAGATTCAGAGGAAGAATACAAAGACAAACATTGTTTTACATCTTTAAATGTGTTTAAAATAGAACCAGTAAGGTACTGTATTGTAGGATCTACAACAAGGCAGGGAAATGGCAGAGAAATTAATTTGTTCCTTCTGAGGACTGAGGACAGATGCCCAGGCCTGTGATGGCTTTTTTAGGAGGAGAATTGGATGAGCAGAGACAAATAGAAATAACAAAGATTACATTATTAGCTAAACTGACAAACTAAAAATGAATAAATCCCCAAGACCAGATGGTATCCACCCAAGAATTCTTAAAGAACTTAAATATCTTGAAATAGCTGATCCCTTTACAAAAAAATATGCAATTTCTTTTTAGCGTCAACATCTGTTCCTAAGGTCTGGAAAATAGTTGCGATGTTCATAATGTTTACAAAGGATCTAGGGCAATAAAAGAAATTATAGTCCAGTTAAATTAACATCTATACAGGGGAAATGATCGAAAGGTTTTTAAAAAAACAAAAGAATGAACCTACAAAGAATACACCATGGCTTTCAGCAAAGGTATGTCTTGTCTCTCTTTTTTTCCTTTTCCTTTTTGAGGAGAACAGAAAGACTGTCAGCAAAGGTCACCAATCAATATTGTATACTTGCACTTCTAGAAAGCTCTGACCAAATTCCTCACTTGGGATCAGGTATATCGATGGACTGACAATGGGTTAAAAAGCAGGAAATAGAAAGAGTCAAAGCACTGCCAGTATAGCAAAGTTCTTGTACAAATCTATGGTAGGACTACACTTGGGAATATTATATATCAGTGATGGCAAACCTTTTAGGCACTGAGTGCCCAAACTGCACGCTTCCTTGCTCGCCCAAACTGCAAGGTGCATACATGCATGGCAGAGACCCAAAGACCAGCTGGCCGGTGGAAGGCAGGGCATCACAACACTGGCAGCTCTGCAAGAGGTGAGATCTTTTTCTTTCGTGAGCTTCTGTTTTGTCGTTTGCAGGGAAACTTGCATTGTTTGTTTCCCTGCAAACAATGGTCAGAAATGCCAACAGAGAAACGCGGTTGAGCTGAACTGGGGCGATGGTACATGTGCCCACAGAGAGGGCTTGTGTGCCACTTCTGGCATGCGTGCCATAGGTTTGCCACCAACATTATTTATACTTCTGGATGCTTTAAGAAGACCATTATGCAGTGCATATGGTATGGTTGGGGTTCTTTAGTTTGGAATGAAGAGTATGAACAGATATGAGTCATATATAAAATAATACTTGAAAGATTATGTGAATATCTGTGGATTTTTTTCCCTTCCCACTTTCACAAGTCCTGGAGTCATCCATTGAACCTAATTGTGTGGTGAGGTTCAAGACTGAAAAAGGAAAATATTTTGTTCACAATGCATAATTCAGCTGTGGACTTGCTTTCTTGGTAGTGATTATGACAACTAATTTGGGAAATTTGAAAATGACGAGACAGATCAAGGAGGATCATATTATCAATGGCTACTTATATTGAGGGCTGTTTACTATTCCCTAAATTGTAGACAGAATTCCTAAATACCAGTTACCAGGAAGTGATGACGGAAGAGTGCTATTACCTTCCAATCCAGGCTTGGGAGTATCCAGTTGACCATCATGTGACAAACTTTGGCCTAATATAGCTGCACCTTTCCAAGTTCTTATTGTAACCTTGATCCTTGATATAACTGCTTGCTCACCTTATAACGCTAAACTTTCCTTAATGTCAACCCTACAGCCAAGTAAGGGGCATTTTTACTAACTGTCAATTTTCAGAGCTTCACGTCAACTCAGAATGGAATATTTTCATGCATACTATATGTATATATAACATGATAGCCCTGAAGTGCTTGAATTTTCTCTGATGTAAAACCTGCTTTCTTTGGACTGTGTGTATGTAAAATCCAATTTTCATTTAATGTAAGAACTGTGGTATAATACCAAATGCTTTTGAAAACCTTTACTAAATCTTTACTACTTCCTTAGTCACAGATCTAGGGAATATTAGATTCTTATTCCTCCCAGAATCCAAGATATAACTACGTATCTAGAAAACAGAGTTTAAAAGTTTTCTTCTACCAACTAAAGTTTAGACAATAAAAGTATTTCCTAAGTGCAGAACAAAAATCCACAAACCGCTTTCATAATATGATTGATTTTAAAATTGTCTACATCCCCCTCCAAAGATTTCATTTTTAATCAATTACAGAATTTTCAAAAACTTACTGAGATAGTAGCTGCCTTTAGTTCTGGGATGGGAAAGACATAAAAATGTTGCATCTATTTAGGAGGGTGATTTGACCAGCCCTGTAACCTTCACACACACACTTTTCTCCTTCCAGTGTGAATCTAGGGTGCAATATGAAAGTACGTATGCGTGTATAATAATCAGGAAGGTTACACCCCATTGCTGATAGACTTTTTTTTCCATCTGCTCTCTAATCCATTAGAGTATTTTTTTTCTTTTCGTTTTAGATCTAATCACAGCGAGCAGAGCAGGTTGAAGCATTTCAAGTGATTTCTGTTGCCTTATCCAGCTGTCCTTTTAAGGTTGTTATTGAACACTAGGGCTTGTGTTGATTTGCATGCTATTTTCCTTTTGATCTCCATAGCAACCACTACCAAATGGCCTGAGAATAATAGCTTAATTTCTTTGGGGGGGGGGAGGCGAGCTGAAAGCAGACTTGGGTGCAAGAAACCAGTGCTGGAAGATTGTTGTTATTGTTTTAAAAGTAACATTAAAATTAAAATAAGCCTTTAAGGCTAGCAAAACAATGGGCTCTTTTTTCTGACCCTTTCCACAACTTCCTATCTACCTTTTGTACCAAAACATTTAACAGGTGTTTATGAAGTCCATTTAAAAGAAAGAAATGCCTTTAGCAAAGTCTGGAATAAACACCCTGAATGATAGATAGAGAAGTACATGGAATAGAACATGTGCAAAATTCTTTCCTCTTGATATTACTTTGGGACAATCCAAACTTTGAATTGGAAAAGGCCACCTTTTGTCAATAACTTTCCCATTTAGATATCTGGGGATTAAACCATGGCAGTCATCCAGTCCCTGTACTAGGTTCTGAAAAAGAAGAATAGAGAACATTGAAGAATGTCAATGAGTCTTTATAGCAGTTGAAAATCCTAGCTAAAGTACTTGTCCACATTAGAGAAAGAAAAAAACCCAGAACTGATCTGTTTTTCCTGCTTATCCCAATGTGAGGAGGGCTATATAGGAAGTCAGGAATAGATCACATTCTCAGCCTATCCTAGCCTGATGTCAAGATGATCTCCCCTGAGGTTTTCTTGCATCATATAAGAAATAGTGTCCTCATTGCTCTTCACTTCTATTAATACCAGCAGAGCAGCTTGGTCCACCTGCTGAGTTTCATTTCTTTTTAATATGGTGCCTCCATTCCAACTGGACTGAGTTGGTGTGTGCTTTGGAGGGCATTTCCTATCTTTCCTCCACTCTCCACCTTTGGTTGCCATTTTTTTACCCAGATCTGTCTTGCTGCCTGACACTGGAAATATGGACCTCTGTGGAGATGGGTGGGGAGGAGAGCTTTTCACCTGAAATTTTCTTTTCTTTTGTCCTTCTTTCTATTTTTCCTTTCTTTTAACTGGGTGAAATTGACAAAAGTTCTGCCATATTTCCTCCTGTGTCCCCAGTGACAGAAAGAAATGTAAGAATTGTTATGTTCCCCACAGCAGGTTATTGTGTTATGTTGTGAAATTGGAGAAGGGAGCACCTTATATGCTGCTTTGAGTTCCTGAGAAAAGGGTGGGATAAAATTTAAAGAATAAAGCAATAAATTATTCCTCACCCCTTCCACCTCATGCTTAGACAAATTGTTTGTCTTTTAGTTCCTTGATGCATAATTTCCTGCTGTCCTGTTATTTAAAGTAAAAGTGGGGCACCTTTAAGTGACTTGAGACAGATTTAAGATTCTTTGGGAATAATAAAAATGTTCATGGCTATCCAAGGATGGAAAGAGGGCATAGCTGTGCCATGTGAGATTGCTAGGGATGGGAACATTTCTTTGTACTGTACTCAGTGCTTATAATGGTACCTAGCTTGAGTAATAAAACATCTGCAAGAAAACAATCAAACTCAGAGAGCATCAAGGATCCCACATTTGTTTGTTCTGAAAAAGCAAATAAATTGTAGGGCTTGCATTGCTGTCAGCTATATATTACTAAAATACTATACAGTGCTATCTATTTGATTGTCTGTAACCTTCAGTTGAATAAAATGATGCTTTTGTCAGCTCTCTTTGGTAAAACAGCAAGGAAACCAGACTAGAAGAGCTAAAGCTACTTCACTGTAAGGCTACATTAACAGAAACTTGCAACCCTGAAGGTACAAACTTCCAATTGCCACTTTTAACCATCTAATCAATGGGGGAGGGTCCTTCCTAAATTTTTTTGTCTGACCATTAAGCCCTTGAATGGCACTCACTCCCCTTGTCTTATTTTTACTAGGTCCGTATCTCTTTCTCTTGTCCCCCTAGGTCATCCACAAATTCCATTATATCATCATAGGGCAACAACTGTTGACTCCGCGTACCTCAAATGGGCTACCTTGCAGAATGTGTATAAAATCTGGTACCCATGACTCCTGTGGGATTGGCAAGGTTGTGGCCACTTCAGTTCTGCCATGCTTCTTCTCTGCCATGCTGCCATGATCAGCAGCAGCCACACAAATGACATTTCCAATGCTCCATGCCAACTTTCTACAAGGAAAGTCAATGGTAGGAAGTCAGAAGTTACTCCCTTTCTTACTTTCTGAAACAATAGCTCAACAGGCTAAGGGTTATACTATGTAAATGACAGTTGGGGTTTGGTTGGATTGCTGAGTCACAAAAATGGGTTTAGAAGCTGTTTGCAGTACTGTAGTCAGATTCCAGAGTCACAGTTTTGGTTTTTTATAATGCTTTTAATTGCCCAGTATTCTATTCTGAACTGAACTATGTTCCCTTACAGTTCTGTTCTACTTTTAAAAGCCATGGCATAAAGCAGGTTTCACCTATAGAATGGATGGCAATAACAAGTGGAAATGTCTGTAGTCAATTGTGCCCAGCAATTAGACTCACTACAAATCAAGTTTCCATTGTGCCTTTTGGAAAGATGTATAAATGTGTGTTCAAATATAGTTGAATGTAATTAAAGCATTATAAGGGAGTATATTGACAGCCATCAAATAAACAGAAACCATACAACAATATTGTAAAAGAATGGTGACTTTTACAATCAAAGGATTTGATGATTTGTCATGGCAGCTGCAAAGTTCTAGGATGCATCGGATGAAGAATCCCTAGCAAAGGGTTTTAAAATTCACTATTACAGTGGTGTCAGCAATTTCCACCATTTCAGCCAATAATGCCTCTTCCAGTTTAGCAGTCAGTTGTGAATCTTCCACATTTTCTTGAATATGAAAGAATGAAATCAGAAAACTTGCTTTTGAAAGATGTGTGGATAAAAGCTGAGTCGTTCCATTCAGACAAAAGTGAATCTTGGAGGTTGGAGGCCACGGTGGGGTTGTGTTTTACAGTTTATATAGATCTGGAGGTATCACTGACTTCAAAGATGTTTTCATTTCCATTTTATTTTTCCTTTACCAGTTGCTCCTGGCCACAAGTTGATTTACTTCCCTATGGAGGCCCATTAATTTTCATACTATTGAATATATTTTCAGAAGCAGACTGGGCAAGACTGATAATAATCCATAAGTGACTTGGAATTTAGATATAATCTATGAACAGCTGTCTATTAAGAAGGCCAGCAGGAAAGAAAAATAGCTGAGAAGATACTGACTGGATAAAATAAATTACTTTCAACAGGCAGAAATTTGGTACTAGTTAGTTATAGAATTGCTTAAAATATAAGTCTGCCCTTGAACTATGTAGACAGATGAAGTTCCAGACAAGACAGGGGATGCATGCAGAACATGGTTTCTTGCATTCTTCCAGCCTCTTTAAAACCACAGAAGGACTCTATAGTTTCTTCTTGGTAGTGAAGTAGCATGTTGTATTTGCATGTGCTTTTGAATTTTCTCTATGTGCTGAAAAACAGTGAAGGCCTAGTATGTCTCTCTCTGACAGTCTGATACACTAGAAGAACTGATACACTAGAAGAACATCTTTCTTGATTGCTATTTTTCTGCAGTCCCCAGGAAGATTAGCCAATTGTTCAGTTCAATCTCTCTTTTGTCAGCTTCTCTACATGAACAAAATTTGGTCCTATTCTCTTTTAATTTTTGAGAGAGCAAGAGATCCCAAGTGATGGATAGGCAGGGAGATTGAGCCCCTTTACATAATTTCTTTCCAATGTTGGAAAGAATAATAAGAACTGGGTTGGAAAGAATATAAGAACAGATTATCTTCAATGTAGCATATTCCCTTTAGTTTCATTCTTCCCTACAACTTCTAAGATGTTGAGATGCTGTCTCAAACTGTCTCTTCTTCTATAACCTCTGCGTGAAACATTTAATTAAAAATTGCCTGCCTGTTAATGTTATTCTGAATATTTTAACTGCTACATAATACTGAACTATTATGAAATAGTTTATCCAAACTATACAGAAATAGTTTGGATAAACAAGTAGCACAATTGTTTTAATATACTTTATACCTACAAATAAAATGAAATTTCCTGTTTAAAGCTCTTCTTTTTCTGCCCAAATGAAGGTTCTGATTCTAAAAATATATAGGATGGTTGCATTAAACTATTCTCTATTTGTCCACTATCATTCATAGATAAAGAAAAGTGCCTATGCAATGAATAATAATTCTCAGATTCCCAATATCCATTTTTTTTCTTGTTCAAACATGCCCTGCTTGGTGAGAAAATAGCTTCCTTCCATTTTTTATTGATGTGAGGAAAATAAAATAAAGTCATCATGATTATTATTTATAAATGCAGAGGCAACGTGGAATAAAATAACACCTCCATAGGAGTAGAACTTTCCTAGTTCATTTTAAAATGTAATTTGTTTCCTTAGTCCATCCATATTTCTTGATGGAGAATTGGGTGCCATCTCATAAAAAGTACTCAGTCCAGGGTTTAGTGTTTTACTAACTCTGCAATATAACACCAAAAACCATCACAGCATCAGTAAGAAAGTAAAAATTAAATAGCTTTCATGATTTATGTCTGCCCTACAACAGAGCCTGGGCTGTTCATCCTTTGTTTGTCGGGATAGTAAGAGAAAATTAGATTAGTGTATAACTTAGCATAAAGGTTCAGTATTATCCACAATGGTTTCTTAGCATCTTGGATTTTAGAATTATGTTTCTGGTGCACCAGGATATATAGTTCACTACAGATTCGGTACAGTTGAATACTGGGTTGAGGAAGGAAGAAAGGCATGTGGAAAACTTTAGATTTGCTTCCAAATGGATGCTAGACCTACTGCTGATTGCAGTAAGCCTAGAAGCAAGGAAATGGTAGACTTATTCTATAAATTTCTCAGAAATCAGATTCTTCCACCTACGTTAGACATTGTACTGAGGATTCTCCCTTAGTCCATTGCCAGATTTTCCAGAAGTGGGAAGCTAGAAATAGTCTGTGCTGTTTTGAAAATGACTCCCAAATGCCTATGTTGAACTATTACGGTGTGCTGTCACTGGTGATAACCCAATTAAAAGCCTTGCTTACTCCACCCCCCCCCCCAAAAAAAAACATGTGTAGCCCTTAGTCTCCTGGAGTTTGCTTCATCCCTATTCAGCAAACATGGAGTATACTGAGTGTTGCCCTCTATCCTTATAAAAATGATTTTGTTTGATTTTGACGACAAATCTTTCCACCCTCAAAATAATCAATTGGGTTAAGCGAAGCATTGCAAACGTTTGACTTCCTTGTCTACTTTCTGTGCTCAGAATGGAGACTTTAGATGCAAATTCTGGAGAGAACTGTAAAGTCTGTGATTTGGAGCAGCCCTGTCCTTTGGGAACTGCCTGCCAGACCCATTGACTTGCCTGCCAAGTACCACCCAGTTTCCCTCCTCTTTTAATTAACACAGCAACCACAACTATGTTACCCCAGCATGAAAGAAAGCTAATGAATCATGTCATACTTCGAAGCTCTGTTAGAGCTGCAATTGATACCCATTCTTACATCTTTGTCAACACCCACCCACTCTTATTTTCCTCCTCCCCTCTGCCAGCTAAAGTCCAGGGCCCCACACCGCCTCCCTGTCAGTCAACAGAGGCATTTGCATGTTAGTTAAGCTGTTAGGCTGAGTAATTTACCAGGAGGGTCAGCAGCTCCTCCCATCAACCCAACATGCAAAGCTTAGCTTCACCGAGTGAGCAACTGACGGCTCTATGTGTCACGTGAGTGTTTGGCAGCAGGTGGAGGGAGAGCCGCATGCCAGTATGACTCAGGGCTAATTGTTCTCTTACAACTGTTGTTCAAGCAGCTTAATTAGAGAAACAGGCTGGCTTTTCCGCTGTGTGAATGGAAAGCATCAGAGTCGATGGGAAAGGGCAATCAGGAATTCCACCGCCTGCCAATAACACGATCTGTAACTGCCTTGCAAAAGGGCTTCCCCGCAGCAGACACCTCTGGGAAAGTGCCACAATTATCGTGGGGTGCGGTGTCTCCTCTTTCCCTCACAATTACAGCTTAAGCCGTGACATTTCCACAGTTGTGTTGTCCGTGACATTTTAAGTTCAGCCAAATCCAGGGCAACAACAGTGTGATGGAAGCAGGCATGCCACACATGGTGACTCAACCAACCAGCCTGTCAGCCAGATGTGGTGGGCCGGCAGATGCTTGATACATGGCATGCTTTGTTGACTGCCTAATACTGCAAAACCAATGTGTGTGAACATGCAATTGTTTTGCCCATCACTTATGCTATATGGCTGGCAGATTGTATTCAGTTTGATGGATGACAGGAAGCATCAGCATCTGAATCACTCTTACCTTTATACAGAGACATAGGGACTTGTCCTATGGACTCTTATATCACTGGTGTATTTAGTTCAGGGCCCCCAAACTTAAATCATGACCGGGACAGTATGAAGTCTAATTCATTAGCCTGAAGGCTGCATCCCTGAAAGTCTTTTCACACATTGATACAAGAGTCTCTAGGGAGTCAAAAATGAAGAGTATCCCAGTATGCTATTAAACAACATACCCTTGTTAAAACTTTACTGCTGTGAACACAGTTTCCTTTCCATCATTTCATTTTAGCCACTTACCTAGCAGCATTCTTCATGACACCAGGGATTTGGCTGGGTGGTTGTTTAACAACAATATAAAATCCTTCAATGTAATAAGCTGAAAGCTAGCAGGGTTAACCTTCTTGAAAAAGGCAACTATGCCTCAAAATTATTTCCAGTTTTCAATATAAATAAAAATTATATTGGCAGTTCCCTGATAAGGAAAAAAAAGACATGCTTTGTTTTCAGTTTGGCATATCTCACCATCACTTAAAATGTTATTAATCCTGCCAATTCCATTCAATTTCAGAGTATTGTTAACGGAAACCAGGGTAGGAATTTATTAAGTAAGTACCCTGTCAAACAGAGAAAGTGGGGAAAAAAAACAATTTTCATTTGGTGTTCTCCATTTTAATTTTCATTGGAGAATTATAAAGTTTTATGATTTTGAAGAATCATAAAAGTTTAGGATTTGAGGCTCTGAGAGTTGTCATGGATGGAGCGTGACGTGTCAGTGACAGAAACCAAAGCCAACTTCCTTGTACTACAGAGCCAGGATTCACAAAGCTTGGGAGAGAATAGACCAGTGTTTGCCAAGACACCCCCCCCCCCATTTAGCCACTGTGTCTGAGAGTCAGTATGAAAAATTCTGGAGGAGATAGTTAAACAGCTTGAGTAGCGGTGTTTACCTGGCCAAGTCTGCCCCAGGAGGTCATCGTCCTTCTGTTTCCTTTGGGCATGTTTCCCTCTTGCCCAACTTTTCCCTGACTTGGATGAAAGTGGCAGCACCATTGTTGCCTCCCACTTCCGCTCTTCCTTCTACAATTCTTTTGAACTTCCACAATTGGCTAGGGAGGTCAGTGATATCAGCCCCAGTCCCCTTTGTTTTGAGGCAAAAGGCAGCTGAGAAGGAGCTCCTGGAAGTATGCTTAGAAAAATCAGGTGTCAGAAAACTGGAGATATCTATTCTCCCTGCCTCAACCTCTGTTCATTTTTACAAGGAATTTCTTTCTTCCCTCTTAGTAGGCCATCCTAAAGAAGACTACCTGCCACTAGTGGTGGTATTCAGTCGCACCAGTTCTAGCAAACTGGTAGCGATGATGAAGTTTGGCCCCGCCTACCCGGCCTGACCCTTTCCTGTCCTATAGCCTCTTTTTTTTTCTTTTTGCTTACCTGAAATTGTGTAGAAAAGCTGTTTTACATGCCTCCTCAGCCTTCCTAATCACCCAGGCTGCCTCTGGTAAGTAAAAACTTCCATTTTAGAAGCTGTGCGGCAAAGTGAGCGCACATCAAACCGGTTGAATCCCACTACTGCCTGTCACAGAGTCCAAAGTAACCACAAGTGGTGTATGAAAGAAAACGTAGCCAGCTTGGGCAACAGTTTCATGGCCTGAAGCCTGAAAGTCATAGAACACTATTCATTTATGGTGTTATGTCTGCGCATGCACGACCGGAGTTTCCACTCCGGTCCGAGAACCTGGACTTTGCGACCCGACAGCTGATTGGCTGTCGGAAGGACGATTCCCATTGGCTGAGCGTCAGCCAATGAGAATCGCAAGAACTGAAGCCGCGGCAAAATATAAAAACCGCGGCTTCTAGTTCTTCCTCTACTT
>JANHFJ010006324.1:258250-269468 GCA_032468195.1 Cerberus rynchops | reverse complement strand
ATGTGCTAAAAAACCTAAAGTGAAATCCAAGCAGGATTTTCAGCCCTAAGTAGAGACAAACTCATGTGTGGCCTAGACCAGGCCTTACACACCTGCCTGAGGTACCTTGCTCTCTGCTTGTATTTTAGCATCCTATCTCTGGAGGCTGGCTTAAACAACTACCTGCACAGAAGGTATCTCCTTTGGTGGGGGGCATTTGAGCTCAGTTTGTGCACTCCACCAAGAGTTTAGCTCCCTTCCACGTGAGAAAAGGAACTCATTTGTCAGAATGTAGGAAAGAAACTCAAATCTTCAGAAGAGTTCAGCTCCCCTTTGCAGGCAGCTCTTTCAGCATCAGAAACTAGAGGGAGTTCTCTTGGCAGGTGGTATCATTCTACTTCAGAGAATAAAATTAGAAATTTGAAACTATGGTAAACAGTATGGAAAACATAAAATTAATTAAATATAAGGACAAAGGGAAATAATTGAACCTTCTTCCCCTGCACACACTACTTAAAACATCAAGGCAATGTATTTTCTCATTAGTCTGTCACAACCATTTTTAGTTTCTTTATATAATAGCTGTGAAAATCCAATGAGTCTGCTGCCAAAAAAGGCTTTAAAGGATGGAACACCTCAATACTTCAAGCAGCCATTGAAATACTTTCTTCAATTGGTTTGCAGAGCTCTATCAGATGCAGGCAGTCCTCAACTTACAACTGTTTATTTCATTCAAAGTTACAATGGCACTGAAAAATGTGACTTATGACCATTTTTCATCATTACAACCTTTGCAGCATCCCCATGATCATGTGATCAAAATTCAGATGCTTGGCAACTGGTTCATATATTTATGACAATTGTTGTATTCCAAGGGCATGTGATCACCTTTTGCGAACTTCTTACAAGCAAAGTCAATGGGGGAGCCAGATTTATTTAACAACCAGGTTACTATCAACTGCAGTGATTCACATAACAACTGTAAGCAAAACAGGTCATAAAATGGGGCAAAACACATGTAAAAATGTGTCACTTAACAACAGAAATTTTGGGCTCAACTGTGGTTGTAAGTTGAGGACTACCTGTAGATCCAGTATCTTTAAACATGTTTGTTGCAGAGTGCCAGTCTTCTGTGTTTGGGCTTTTCAAGGTAGACTAAAACGTAGAAGACTACAATGTCACAACACATGCTTTTTATAAAGGCATGATGAACCTACAGTCCTGCAGGTGTTGCTGAACTACAACTTCCAGCATCCTGTGGGCCATATCAAAGGGCCTTGTCCCTTATCTTTATTTTATGCTGTAAATTCAATTCAATTATTGCAGAACTTACAATAACAGAATTAAATTAGCAGCATACTTTGTATACAGTTGACTATACATTAAAATACATTGGGCATAACTGAATGTTAGTAAATATATTGCTCTGACATAGAGCTAAAATAGTGTATGCCAAATTCAGCAGCAATTAACTCAAAAGTCACAGGAAACTAAAGGCGCTTGAGATGTGAATGAACAGATTGTACTATTAAAAAGATATTGCTAAAAGGTCCTGTTTTCAGGGATATTATTTCTCTCCTCATGTCTTTCAGGATGATGATAAAGGAGAAATTTGGCAAATCTGGCTGATTAGTTACTGACCTCCTAAATTTCTTTTATTTTTTTTAAGTGGAAGTTGCACTGCCTAATCAATATTTTGTTTCATCTACTAAATAGCAATTTGTTTGCATGGTCTAATCAGAAACTGTAAATTACAGCAGAAGTGTTGGAAACAGGTTGCCTTGTGAATGTTATGATAGCTTAGCAACATGTACTTTTCTGTAGTTAAAATTTGAAATGTTGGCGTTATCTTTTCACAGCTAAATTAAAATGGATACATTGATCAGTTTAGACATTTTTTTCGACTTCAGTAAGCAGTAAGCAGAATGCATCTGTCATATATTTCATTAACTTGCTGATGAGGTAACTTACGAAAGTCATGTGAGTTGAGGAATGGTTTTACATACCGATGATTTCTGTTACATTTTATTTTGAATAGTGATGTGGATTTATACTAAGGAGCAAGTTTTGCTGGTGAAATGATTGTCATGACTATAAAATTACTTCATTGGTTTCTTCGCCATGGAAGGCAGCTTGATATACCAGCCTCTTCTATTATAAATGGATGGCAGTTCATTTGGCATAATGCTTAAATCCTCAGTGACACAGCTGTTCATTTACAGCTAGTCCTCGACTTACGATCACAATGGAGCCCCACATTTCCATTGCTAAACGAGGAATTATTAAGTGAGTTTTGCCCCATTTTATCACTTTGGCCACATTTGTTAAGCAAATCACTGCAGTTGTTAAGTGAATTATCCAGTTAAACAAATCTGGCTTCCCTCTTTGACTTTGCTTGTTGGAAGCCAGCTGAGAAGGTCACAAATGATGATTACATGACCTTGGGCATTGCAACTGTCATAGATGCCAGTTGCCAAATGCCTGAATTTTGGTCACATGACCATAGGGACACTGCAATGGTCACGTGTAAAACTGGTCGTCATTTTTTTCGATGCCATAACTTTGGACAGTCATTAAATAAATGGTTGTAAGTCAAGGACTAGTTGTAATAACTCTTCTTTGATCATCCTTTGTAATCCTGTGTGTAGAAGTGCCTTCATTTGTACATTTTCAAGCATGGAACCTACTTACCGATGTCTATTCTTTTAGAGCAAGCAGCCTTATGAGCCTTGCATCTTTTCCTCCAGGAAAGATTATTTTTGACCTTATAGTATTCAAATGTTGAATGGGACCTGCCATTCTGCCAGCGGCAATAAAGTTTGTTGTCCTCTGTACCATTTCTGTGTCTCAAGATAACAGCAGGAGTGGCCTGAAAGTGTGATTTGCAAAGCAGAATGACAGAATAACAGAGTTGTAAGAAATTTTGGAGGGCTTCTAGTCCAACTCCCTGTTCAAGCAGGGAACCCTGTAACATTTCAGAAAAATGGTTGTCCAATCTCTTCTTAAAAACCTCCAGTGTTGAGGTACCCATAACTTCTGGAGGCAAGTCATTCCATTGATTAATTGTTCTCAATGTCAGGAAATTTCTCCTTAGTTGTAGGTTCATTCTGCCCTTGATTAGTTTTCATCCACTGCATCTTGTTCTACATTCAGGTGCTTGGGAGAATAGGTTGACATTCCCCTCCCCCGTTCCCCACTTTGTGGCAGCCCCTTAGATGTTGGAACACTGCTATGATGTCATCACTTCATTAAAGTAGACATACCCAATTCATGCAACCAAGCTGACAAAAGAGCTGTCAGGAAAAATGGAAATCCCCTCAATGAGGGGATGAGAAAGATTTCCAACAGCACCTTGCTTATTTATGGTCTTAACTTTCCTGCAAAAACATATTGTTCCATCTTGATGTGAAAGTGCTTTCCATGGAGTCTAGGAAACCGGCACAAAATATGTTAATGTCTGGAAAGCTGCCATTATGTTTGATTTAGCTAATGATGCTGTCTGATGCTTTCTAGTATTACGGATCCTATTGACTTAATCTTAACATTAGACATTTTGAACAGATTTTGTAAACTCTACATGGAGAAGATTGTTAATTGTGTTTAGAACTAATCAGAAGAAGAGGGAAATTACCAATTTCCTCTTAAATTGACCAATATTAGAAAAGGGGAAGAAAGAAGAAATTGCATTGGTTACTGCAGAAATATTCTTGGTTATAAACTTAACCAAGTTAAGTTTAATGGTGACTGATGGGTAAAAATATGGAATAAGGAAGGGAAGGAAAGGAAAGAGAGATTAGGCAATAAATAAATTATTAATATATTAACTTTTGTACTCAAACCTGGTTCATGGAGAATTATTCTGATAACATTCGTAATTTAGAACTATTTTAACACCCCATAAACTTAAATGCCAGAAAGTAGCTTCCTATATTAGGTTTATACTTTTTCCGCATAAGTGTCAATATAATGTATAAAAACTGCTGTGAATTATTATCCAAAACCAAAGACCGGCCCTTACTTTGACTTCAATAGTTTTCAAAAGCACTGTTCCACATGCGTATGATTTTTTGCTACACCTGTCAAGTTTTCATTTCCACGATTGTCAAAAGATATCTTGTATCCTCTGGAAGCAAACATACTTCTGAAATATCTCTGCAATATTTTACATGCAATATTCTTCCCTTAAGCCCATGTTGAAGTCAATGCATGTACAATCAGAAGCTCCGGTATACCGTAGGCCAGACAAAACTCTGACAGTCTGACACTTAAGATTTATGGATTTTTTTCACATAATGTAGGAAGTAGCTTAGAAGTTACTGTACTAATTAAAAAGACCCAAAAGGAGATTTAGATTCTACCATCAGTTGCATATTAACAACATAACATGCCTTGACAACATCAGTTTTCCCTATTGGTCTATACCAGGGATGTCAAACTCAAGGCCCACGGACCAGATCTAGCCATGGGATGCTTAGATCTGGCCTGCGGGCTGGCCTGGAAACAGTGAAGGACCAGCCCATGGTGCCTCTGCCATCGAAAACGTGCTCCCGAGCTCTGTTTTCAGCTGCAACGGCCTCCTGCAACCATCTATCACTGAGCTTGGGAGGGCTGCATGCTTCAAACAGCGAAACTTAATTTCGTTGTCATCCTGCAAACAGCAAAATTCAGAAAATACGTACTAGGACTTCTTTACCAATACCAGAAGCTGATGCTGATCACTAGTGTCCATTTATTACTTGAACATTGATTGAAAGGGGGAGTAATATATTTCTCCAACCTGTGCAGTTGCTGAGGTGTCATTATATTAATTTTCTTCGCAGCCATGTTTAGTTTCTCAGAATAGTACTAAAAAGATAGCGGTGTTCTTTTTTTATGAAGAACTCTCTGTTTGCATCTCTATATATCTCTGAACATATGTGTTGAATATATGTACTTGATATTTTTAACACAGTATTATTGGATATTTTTAACACAGTATTAATTATTGGATCATCTTATTTGAGTTTATGTATGGAAGATTATGATTTAATTTGGATTTAAGTTATGTATAGTGATCCAATCAAATTATTTCATATATCAGTAAAACAATTACCATTAAATACATAGATTTGTCCACTCTAGAGTGGTGCAACTTTATTTCTAAATATATGTGATCTGCTCTGCCCTGTACATGCAATTTAATAAATAATATCTAATCATGTAAATCCAAGTATGTTTCATATCACCACTAGCGTGGCTCATAATTGTTCAGCAATGTGAGTGATGTGGCAATTATTTGTTTATCCAGCTGTGCCACCAGGTACTTTCTCTGCCATTATAATTTATTGTGAGATACTAGGAAATGAGAGCCAATTCATGTAACAAAAGCAATTCTGCATATCACATGGATTACTTCCTTTCATATTTCTCCCATATTATATATTGTCACACCTCCTCACCCTTTTATATCTTATACAAAGTCTATATTACATAGTTATTTCACGCTTCTGGGTTAGTAGAAGCTGGGCTGGTTTCTGGTTCAGTATTTAGGCCATATGTAAAAGAAGGAGATAAAACGCTGTCATGGACCATGATTTATTATAGCTAACATTTCGGGGACTTACTCATCTCCTTCATCAGAGTGAATGGAATAAAGTTTGTTATTTGCCAGTTGGTGTTTTCTTGCTGCTTGCCTAGTATCGTATGCGTGGATTGGCTGCCTATCTAGCTGTCTTCTTTTGCGCATTGTGATTGGTTGTTCAGTGGCTCGCCTTTGCGCAGGCTCGATGCTATCCGTCTCATGTTTTGTTTGTATGCAAATCCTTTCTTTCAGTCTTGTGCGTAGCATGTTGTAAATCGGATTCAAGTCGATACAGCGATTGATTTATATATATATAAAAATGAATTGCAACACAGTAATACAGTAAATTATTATTTCTATCTTATGTGTTCCAATTTTGGAAGCAGATTGCTTTGCTTATATTTCAGCACAACTTGCTTATTTGCTGAATTTATTTATTTTATTTATTTATATAGCCTTCTCATCCAGTGTGGCATGCATCATCAATAACAATAATACAAATAAAAAGATTCAAAGAATAAAACAAAATGCTGTTGAGAAGTACCCAGCCTGGTAGGGGAGGAAGGATCAAGTACAGAGCTAGCCTGGAGTCACTGTGCAACTGCAAAAGAGCTAGGGCTCACCTCTCCTGCTAAATTCCTTGGTTCCTCTAGTCTACCATAATTGTTCCCAGGAATATGTCAGACTGGGAAATTCCTGTATTAGAGGCAGAACATAATAAAGTAGCTATCATGACACATAAGGGCCTAATTGTTCACATTTCACACACACACACACACACACACACACACACACACGTATGTATGTATGTATGTATGTATGTATTATGTATGTATGGCATATTTATCTTTTGTTCAGTTCTTTCTTTACATATAATCACATAAAAAGAAAATACTTAAAAGTGACTTGTGGTTCTGAAGCCCATTATTCATTTTTTATCTATTTTGGGAAAAACCAGCACGACACACTACTGTTTAGTGTCATGGACAAGTGGGATGAGATGCATTCCATTTAAGGCGGTCTGCTGCGTGTGGGTGAATTATTGGGACAGTCAAAAGCTAAGGATGGAATGAATGCCACTTATTGAGACATTTATGGCTAATAATTTTGACATTACTCTGCATTATGTTTCTTTGTGCAAAGGTAAGCATGCTTATGGTATAGGTTGTTATTTTGTTAGCCTAGTGCAGCCCTCTTTACTTGAAGCCACATTTGAAGGCAATTTGGAAACTGCAATTGATTCAAAGCACAGCATCCCAGCTGCCAAAGGAAGACGCTTCAGCAAAGTTACATCTGTATTGAGCTTGCTGCCTTAGTTACCAGTTGATTTCCAGGCCGGTTCAAGATGGTGGTTTTAATGTTCAAAAACTACATGACTTGCAGGATCCCTCTTTCATACCCCAAACCAGCTCACAACAGGTTTTCATCCTGAGAGGAGCTGCTTCATGTATTTCTCATTTATGAAGTTACTAGCTGATAACCTGACTTTGCCTGGGTATTTATCCAAATCCTGTATTAGACAGGAAAAGAAATGAATTTATAGTGTGAACCGTGAGCCACCTTCCTTTCCTCTTGCTTTGCCCTCTTTTTAACCTCACACCCAACTTTCCGTAAGGGAAGGCAAGAGGCTCACTCACCCTCTTGTGAAAGAAAGTCTCCAGGTTTATGTGTCCCACCACCACCATTGGCTTCCACACCACATGATCAGAGCCAGGCAATCAAGCTTCACGACCCGCTACAGCCAATTGCTGAGGCTACCTCTGCGTTCCACCGAGCTCCCCTTGACCCGCCTTGATGAGTGCAAGCACACACACACACACACACACACACACACACACACACACACACACACACCTAGGGGTGCTAGAGGTGTCTTAGCCCCACAGTATTTGTTTCCAGACAGTAAATCATCTATATGCCAAATTTGGTTGAAATTGGTCAAAGCGTTCCAGAGTTATGCTGGAACACACACACACACACACACATCCATTTATATATATATATACAGTAGATAAGGGTGGAAGCCTGGAGGCACATCTTCTTGGTGGTAGAACCCATAATATTTTTTACTCAATATATATGCTTCCTTCTATGCGCAGCTCAAGGCAATAAACACTGTGCTTATTCCTCCTCTTTTCCCCACAATAGGAACCCTGTGACATAGGTTGGTCAGAGAGAAAACAATTAGCTCAAAGTTACTCAGATTCTGTAGTGAATAGGGAAGTTGAATCATTCCAACTCTTCAATCAATAAACCATTATGGCTCTTGCCATCTAAATAAAGGCATTTTCTCCCCACCCTTCTCCCCACCCCTTTACATTTGTGAAAACCTGCTGCTATCTTTGACTTTTACTATGGTCAGGGCTCCATTTGCAATTTTTATTATGTGAATTACATCTTTTTTTTCATCTTCACAAGGAAACCATCTTGAGAATAGTGCCATCTTTCTTAAGGATTTTAATTGACAAACTCTTCTGGAAAGGTGTCTTAAGGTGTGTGATACTTAAGGTATAAGTACATGACAAAGCCAAAGTATTGTGGTGCTATGAATGTTAAAATATAGTACCATTCATAGCTTCAGAATACTTCGTCATGCACCTATGTCTTAAACAGCACTCACATTTTAGGACATTTTTAATTATATCACCTTGAATCAGGGCAGTGTTCAGCTCAGTTTACTCCAAACAATAAAAGTAGAATGAGCTACAATTAAAAACAAAGCACTTCGGACATCTTTCCCATTCGCACCTACTTAACATAGATACAGATGTACCTTTCATTGGCAAAAAAGCAGCACCAGAGTCAGCATTCTTTTTAATGTTTGCATTTAATGTTCTGTGTCAGGTCTAGTGAGCACAATATTTATTGCTAAAAGGATGTGCTTTTTCCTGAACCTCTTTGAATATGGACCTACAGCATTTTGACTATGTCACCACAATGAAATCACTCATAATACTTTCCACAGCCAAAACATGAAGATCAGTACTGCGTGTGACAGCACCACTTATGAGCTCTGAAGGACCATATTGCCATTGCTGTAAGGAAGAGCTATATAATAGTAATATCCATTAAAGCTACAGAGAAGACTGCCAAGAAAATGATAGTTTCACCTCTCCAAGGTCTTTAAAAATGGTCTAGACAAGCATTAGGGAATAATCTGGAAGGAATGTTTTTGATCTGGCAGAAAGATGAAATGGATGAGATAATAAACCTACATTGTCTTTAATTTCTCTGAGTCATATTCCATCCATCAAGCCTTGCTTTCAAAACAAGGAAAGAAGTGCCAGCCCAATTGGTGACATTTTAAAGCTTGGATGCTGTCAGCAGTTATTTCACATGTGCCGAAGAGCGATCAGTAGCGTTATTAACCTGTGACATGTAAGAATGCCAGATGACAGCTCTGTAAGAAGAAATCACAGCTGATCTCTGAAAAGAAAATGTGTGAAAACTTAGCTTTCTTGTGTGAGCACCTCACAACAGCTGTCTGGGCCTTGGCAGTTTTTGGTTTTCTAATTTTGTTTCAGCTTAATAGGAATCTCAATAGGCAGAACAATATTTCTGAACAATATTTCTTAAGTGCTACTTAAGTGGAAAGATGGAATTAAAATGTAAGTCATCGTCATCATTGGAAAATCTGGATGTCTTGGATCAAGGTCTTTAATTCTCATTCAGTCATGAAATTCATAACCTTCATAAAGGTTTAGAATAGAATTTTTCATCATGTGCAAATGTATAAATGTTTGAGCTGGGTTACAGAACGGTTGTTTTATATAGCACAGAATTGTATAGCTCTTTCCTGTTGATGGTCAATAGTAAACCATAGAGGTGGACCATTATTTCTGTGGTGGTTCAGATTATGGTTCTGCTTTAGCCTAATTTAAAAAAAAATCCTACAAAACTAAAGTTATAAAAATACATTTTGGCTTGGAATTTCAAATGTAGGCATTCCACTTACGATACTTTCACCCACATATTAAAGGAAAGATGGTTTCTCCACTTCCTCTTTGCCATACCTGCTACTTTCCTGGAAGGACCTCCAATCTGTAATTTTCAAGAAATCTCAGGAGGAATGGAAAGTCCGTTACTGGGGTACCATTGTGTAGTAAAATCCTTCTAGTGGAGCGGTTGAGTCAGAAAAATAGAATCATTGAGTCAAACTCGCAATGGTTCATTGGAGAAATGCAAATGAAAGGACTCCAGCAGATGGCTGTCTAGTCTCCCCCTGAAAGGGCCTTCTGTCAGCAGAGTGTTGGATCCAAACCATTAAATATCTGCTTAGGTTTAGAATAAACATGAATTTAAAAAAAATAAAATGAAAAAACAGAATAAAACTATAAGGAAATCAGAAATAAATTGTATGTTATTTCGGATTGCACAGATGCTAGGCAGACAATATATCTACATGCAGTGGTGGGATTCAAATAATTTAACAACTGGTTCTCTATCCTAATGACCGGCTGGGTAGGTGTGGCTTGATGGTCATGTGACTGGGTGGGCATGGCCAACTCACTCACATTGAGGAGTGCTTAGCCTCACCTAGTCTCTTGTGACCATGGGGATGCTGCAACGGTCGTAAGCGTGAAAAATGGTCATGTCCCTTTTTTCAGTGCCATTGTAACTTTGAATGGTTACTAAATGAACTGTTGTAAGTCAAGGATTACCTGTACAAAAATACAAAAAGCTTCTTTCCTTGCAAAAACCTGCCCTAAATATCAATCATTAGATTAGAAATGGGGGACTACACACTGAAGATCAATGAGTCACAGCAGTCATGGAAACCCAAACCATTCTGTCTGAATATCTTCCTTTTCCTCAGCAATACTTGCAACCCGGAGTTACAAATCAGGTAGGATGCCAGAACACATTGAGGAATTAAAATAGTTACAATACAAGGATAACCATCAGCAGCCAACTCTTGCTGCTGAGAGGTCATTTAAGCTCACCAGAAAGTGGGTGGGCATATTTGGGCTACAAAATGCCAAGCTAAAGAGACAAATTAAAAAATTAACATATTGAGTGAGGGCTAATCCCATTCTTCCTTTGTTCAGACCTTGCTGCAGGGAATTTTTGCCTATGAATATAGTATCTATTTCTTTATCTCTTAAGTGCTGACATCTTCTATTGGCTTTTAAGGAAGGTGGGGACTGCTTTCTCCCTTTAAGAAAACATATTTCTTAATTTCTCATCCAGGGAAATATATTCTTCCTTTCTCAAAATATGTCATTCTTCTAAGAGAGGGGTGGGTGCTAACTTTCTACAATTTGTGCAATGTTACTATGCCATATTATCATGAGAGAAAACTAAAACAAATTGGAAGGAGGATCCACTCATTATCAGTGAGCAATCATGTGCCTTGGCCACTCTAAAGCAATACAAGAGACTCCTGCTCAAAGGTGCTTTTTCAAGAGGCAACTGGACTTTCTGGAAACCAAGAAATTCCAGTTGCTTCTTGAAAAAAGCACCTTTTGGGACAACCATGACCTGGATGACTGAAGAATCCCCATAGACAAGAGATTCCTGTGCTCAGTGAACTGTCAAAGCACTGTTTCCCACCCAGGAGAAGCAATCATTAATTTCATTTGCACTACTTGAAGAAACCAGTTGGTCTCACTCACCTCACAAGATATCCTAAGGTAATCATCCAGATTTAAGGAAATAGCACATGCTCCCAGAAAGGCA
>JANHFJ010006324.1:235368-245368 GCA_032468195.1 Cerberus rynchops | reverse complement strand
GTGACAGAAGCTTCAAAGTATTACCTTAGCAATGCAGGACTGGATTAAAGGGGAACATTTCCCGCCAGGAGTTACTCAATGGCCCTGATAAAGAGCTGTATGTATTACAGTATATAATTTTGGAGTTATCAGAAGACTGGATGTGGGCACTTGTGAAGCCTTTATGAAGATATAGCCCAAAAATATAAACATTGAAGAAGCATCAGTGACGTGTTGAAGGGGAAATGAAGAAATAATGAAACAAATGACACATGCATGACCACTTGCTAGGTACAAAATACTTGAATGTGTGACTATGAAGAAGAAAGTGTTCTTGAGTAGATCTTCTTCATATGTAACTGCATAAAGGATGACTGCTTTAATGATTCATTATATGACATTTGGTAATCACTTGGTGAGCGCAATGCAAAACAATGACTTGCAAATATGATTATGCAATTTACACAGTCATATAAATTATCTGCCACAACATAACTAACTGGGTCAGTGAGGGATGAAAGAGTGTCACAAAAACTTCAAAAAACTGGAGTAATTATGTGACTCATTCAACTTCTTGTAAAGTGAACGGATTATAACTTATACAATAAGGTATCAAAAATGCAGACATTTAGATTTAGGATTAGATTCAGCCCTAAGTGGGGCTTTCATGGGGTTAAATTATTCATAATTCATGTTGCGAGAACTGGTGAACTTGTGAATTAAACTCTACCTGTCCTGAGTTCAAGTCATTCATAGAAGGTCCTTAAGTAGAAAAGGATGAGATAATTTTGACCATCTCCCAGTATCGTCTCCTATGCTATGCCTGAAGGTCCTCTGTTGGAGCTGGTACAAGAAAAGGCAGATAGGTAAAATTCCTTTTCTCTAATCCATTAATCAGGAATGTTCAGTGATTACAATTTCACTTAGAAAACTTCAGGATGCAAGGTGTTATCCAACAGGAAATGATTGTAGTATTTGATCTGTAATAGGCAGATAGGAAGTTGATTTATGAGTCAGAGTTTGTTTATCTATATCAAGGGTGTCAAATTGATTTCATTAACAGCCACATCAGGGTTGGGTTTGATTTCGGAGGGCCAGGGGTGGTGGTGGATGGATGTGGCCATGGTGGGTGTGGCTATGGTGGGCGTTTGACACAGGCTCAGGATGCATTTTTTTCCTTTGCATTCAAAACAGCTATTCCAGACAAAGGGAGATTTATTTTCTGGAACAAATAATCTCAATTCCATAATGTAGAGATTAAAGACATATAGAGTCCCCAGCTGCTATGGGGCTTGACTCTCTTGTATAGAAACAGAGCATAAATGAACAGACAATTTCTCCAGATGTCTCTAACATCGCTTGGTCCAACAGTCTATCAATCTTTGTTACCACCTCAATACAGCCCTAGGGGAGAACGTAATAGTAATAATTTACAAAATTGATATACTATCCAATTCTCAATGACCCTGGCTCACAACAATACAAATATTTACAATTAAATCAATGATAGGCAAAAGATTAAGATAAAAGATGGCAAACTCAGTGATACAAGGGGGCTCACTCTCATCAAGAACCTGGGTGAAGAGCCAGATGCTTTTTGGCTCTTCTGAACAACAGTCATCCAGATCTTGGAGGGTATCTAGTTCTGGTTAACAGATGCTGCTAAAGAGAAGGTGAAGAAGGTGCTGCCTCCTGCAATACTCTGCCAGCCAAAATTAGAGGTGCCCCTCTCCCCATGTGTCCTGTTTTTGGCCTCCATGGCCTCCTGCAGCACTCTGCCAGCCGAAAACTGGCTGCACAGGGGCTGCATGAGGGAAACTCCCTTTCCCATGCAGCCTGTTTTCAGCTGGCAGAGTTCTGCAGGAGGCGGTGAAGGCCAAAAACAGGACACATAGGGGCCTCACATGCCCCCCCGGGTCCATTTTAGCTGGCAGAGGCACCATGGACCTGTCTGTTGATATTTCCAGGCCAGCCCATGGGCCACATCTAAGCAGCCTGCGATCTGGATCCAGTCTGCGGGCCTTGAGTTTGACATCTCTGATCTATACTATAATATTTGTACTGAAATGCAGTATTTCAGCTAGAATTATTCAGGAACTTTAACTGAAGACACCAGAGGCTGAATCTGGGATCTTGTATATGGTCATGTAAGGATCTGCTCTGCTTCTGTGGTAGGGGTGCTACTTGGGGGTGTTATTTCAAATATGTGACTCATCCAGAGGTGAAATTCAGCAGGTTCTAGCAGATTCGCTAGAATCAGTAGTAAATTTTTTAAGCAGTTCAGAGAACCAGTTATTAGAAGAAATCTCCTTTTGTTTTTTTTCCACTTTACAGGGTTAATCCTATAAGGAAGGCAGGAAAAAAAACATTCTGGTCTTGTTTCTAGCCTAATCTTTATTGTCCTGCTTACAGAAACTGCCCACCCAGTCACATGACACCCCCAGCCACGCCCACAGAACTAGTAGTAAAACAATTTGAATTCTACCACTGGGTCCTTCTACCTGTTGCAAATACGGACATCATAGTGAAAGTATATTTCAAAGGTAGGATGCACATAGTGTCAGAATAGAATTATATCATAGAATGTGAAGGGTTCTTGGTAATAACGCAATTCAATCCACTTCCCATTGCAGAAACTAATGCTACATTAACATCCTGAAAAATGGCCTTCAAGCCTAGGCTTGAACACATTAAAGCAGAGTCCAGAGAAAAAGTCTCTTCTGTTTTTGAACAGTTCTTCCATCATGACAATTTGTGTCAGATTTTGCAGCAGCAATCACTTGCAGAAGCACACACAAGTAACTGATTTAGCAGGATTCAATAACTTCTCTTTATATATAATATAACACATGAAGTAAGTATACAATACCAAAAGCTCTCTCAACGTGATAGAGAGAAGAAAAAAAAAATACAAGCAGAGGAGAGGAATTTCAGTTTCAGTTTGGAGTTCAGCACAGACTGCTTAGTTTCAGTTTCTGTTTCAGAGCTCAGCACAGACTCAGAGCTGCAGAGCTAAGCTACACCCAGGCTCCTATCTGTCTAAGTCACCAATCAGCTCCCATTGGCTGACTTTGTTACTATGTCATGAACTCTCATATACTGACAATTTTCCTAATGTCCCTCCTTGTACAGGTAGACCTCGGTTTGCAACCACAATCGGGACCAGAATTTCTGTTGTTAAGCAAGGTGGTTTATAAGTAAAGTAAAATGGAGTTGTGCTCCATTTTACAAGCTGTTTTTGCCATGGTTGTTAAACAAATCATTGCAGGTATGATGTAAATCACATGGTCTTTAAAGGAATCCAGCCTCCCCCTTAAATTTGCTTGGCAGAAGCTGGCTAGAAAGTTTTCCAATAGTGAGCACATAACCCTGAGATCCTGCAACCATCATCAATAATATACCAATTGCAAAGCACCCAAACTTTGATCACATGTCGGTGGAGATGCTGCAAAAGTCAAGTGTTTCAGGGCCAGTCACTGGTCTTTTAGTGCTGTCATAACTCTGAATGGCAGCTAAATGAATGGTTGTAAATAGAGGACTACCTGAAATTTAAGCCTGTGGTTCTTTAGCCAATCTTCTGGGACAACTTGGAACAAATTTGCCCCACCTCCTGGCTGCCCTTCAGGTAGGTGAATAGAGCTATTGTATCTCTTTGAAGTCTTTTCCAGGCAGCATAGAATAGAAATAGAAATAATAGAAATAGAATAGAATTGTAAAGGACCTTGGAGGTCTTCTAGTCGAAACCCCCTGCTCAGGCAAGAAACTTGGACAAATGGTTATCCAATCTCTTCTTAAAAACCTCCAGTGTTGGAGCATTCTCAACTTCTGGGGGCAAGTTGTTCCACTGATTAATTGTTCTAACTGTCAGGAAATTTCTTCTTAGTGTTAGGTTGCTTCTCTCCTTGATTAGTTTCCATCTATTGCTTCTTGTTCTGCCTTCAGGTGCTTTGGAAAATAGGTTGACTCCCTCTTCTTTGTGGTAACCCCTGAGATATTGGGACATTGCTATCATGTCACCCCTTGTCCTTCTTTTCATTAAACTAGACATACCCAGTTCCAGCAGCCGTTCTTTATATGTTTTAGCCTCCAGTCCCCTAATCATCTTTGTTGCTCTTCTCTGCATTCTTTCTAGAGTCTCAGCATCTTCTTTACATCATAGTGACCAAAACTGGATGCAGTATTCCAAGTGCGGCCTTACCAAGGTATTATAAAGTGGTATTAACACTTCACGTGATCTTTGATTTTATCCTTCTCTTTATGCAGCCTAGAACTGTGTTGGGTTTTTTGGCAGCTGCAGCACACGGCTGGCTCATTTTTAAGCGATTGTCCAAGTGGTTTGGGTCTCAACGTTCAGTTGATTTGGGATTGAGTGTGGCGATTTTCCAGAGCTGTGAGTGTGAGCGAGTGGCCATAAGCTGAACCTGAGAGCACACTTGTGTAACACTACCTACCTCACATCTTTTGGAAGAGCATCTAGACAAGGGCCTCTGAGGAAGTAGCCAACACCTTCTTGATAAGAATGGATTAAAAGTGCTTCTCCATATCCCAACGCATGAGGGAAGCCAAATGTGAAATGCCAATTATATTTGTGAGTTTCCCATTAGAAGCTTTTAACATGAGATTAAATGCGCTCACCTTTGATTTCCAGATTGGATAATCTGATGCTTCTGGGAAGTCCATGAAAAAGCCAGGAAGACGAGGGTTCCCCCAACCCCCAGCCCCATTTGCATGCAAAGGCATTCTGCTTCTGACCCAGCGGTCTTCCATCACTCCAGTACAGCATGAAATAGGCAGCCTGCTCGATGTTTTTAAAGCAACTGATGGGGCTTATATTAAATTTCAAGCAAGTGATATATGAAGTCTTGACATCGATGGTTTAAAAAAAACAAAACAACCACTTGGCTTGAAACCCAAAAGAGCTCTTACGAGCAGAAGCAGATATCTCAATAATTCATAATCAAGGTGTGAATAATATATATTCATTTAAGTTGTTTTATAGCAGCCTTCAATAGCAGTCTATAATTGCTGTTTTTATACGGGTGCTTTCCTGTTTGATTAGTTACTACAAGATGCTGTCGGAAAGGTACTTCATTCAAGTCCATTGTTGGCCGCAAAAGCTCCCTGGATAACTTTGGACAAGTCATTCTCTCAACTCCCTCTCCCTCCCCTTCTCCTTCTTCCCTCCACCCTCTTTCTCTGCCCAACCTTTTCCTAAAAGTTGCAGGAGGACAAGGAGAAAACTGTGCTTGGCATCTTGAACTCCCGAAAGAAATCAGAATAATGAAGAAAGCCATGTGTCAGGTTCCCAAGTCACAGTCCAGAAGAAAGCAAAACTCTGAGGCCTGAACTTTCCTCAAAGTAAACTTTTATTAGGAATGCCATCTTGGCACGGCTGGTGAAAAGCCAACTCTGAAGGACCCAAGGTTTTCCCAGTGGTGGAATTCAATGTTTTTTACTGCCGGTTCTGTGGGCGTGGCTTGGTGGGCGTGGCTGGGGGGGGTCATGTGACTGGGTGGGCAGTTTCTGTAAACAGGGCAATAAAGATTAGGCCAGAAACAACATTGGAATGTTTTTTTCCTGCCTTCCTTACAGGATTAACCCTGTAAAGTGGGAAAAAGCCAAAGGAGATTTCTTCTAACAACCGGTTCTCCGAACTGCTTAGAAAATGTACTGCCAGTTCTAGCGAACCTGCTAGAACCTGCTGAATTTCACCTCTGGAGCACAGCACATCGGAGGAGCTGGTGGGCTGGAAAGAACCTTCTGGAAGGCTGGATTTAGCTCTCATGCTGTAGTTTGGAATCCTAGTCCAATCCTTCCACCACACCACCATATGGGCTCTCATTGACACTAGATACAATGCATCTCTTATAAATGGTGCCATCAAGACACCTCCATATTTTTGTTTGTTTGCTGCTGACTGAAACCTAGAGATTGGCAAATGTCCACCTGTCCTTTTGCCAAAAGAAAGGTGTGGAACAGCTGCAGCCAAGAGTTCCCATGTGCCAATATCACAACTGCTAACAATCACAATCTGCCCTTCTCACACCTTAGGCAGGCCCCCAAAGTTTCATCGGTTATGTTTCTCCTTGTCAAGCTCCAGAAAATGTTTGAAACAGGGCCCAGGAATGCCAACTCCCTACAACAACCTGCAAAAACTGAAGCAAATGTAGGATTCCACCTGGAATCTGCAACCTGAAGGAACAGTGAAACAAGAGTGTGTCTATGAAGTGGGAGGTGATGTGATAGACTAAATTGAAGCTGCAGTCTCCCAGGAAGGGTGGAGCACATTCCAAAGGTGGGTTGTGAGACAAGAGGTAACACAGTGCAAAGCTAGATCAGATACAGATGAAGAAATTTAGGATAATCACTCCCTAGAAATTTGCAAGATATATCCTTAGGCTTAGAGTAGTATAGCTTTTAGTATACAGTAGTAGAGCTATAATACTTATGTCTATATTCATTTACTGTATTCATTCATTCATATCCCGCCTTCTTTATTTTTACAAATAACTCAAGGTGGTCAACATATACCTTCTTCCTCCTATTTTCCCCATAACAGCAACCCTGTGAGGTAAATTGGGCTGAAAGAGAGTGACTGGCCCAAGGTCACCCAGTTGAATTTCATGGCTAAGATCGGACTTGAATTCACAGTCTCTTGTTTTTTAGTCTGGTGCCTTAACTGTATGGTGTGAACAATAATGAACTTTGGCTGGATTGTTCTAGATTGTTTTTGGGTTGGGCCTGACAACAGATGGCTTCTCTGGCCGTTTACCACTTGATACATCTCTCAAGTTTCTAGGTCTCTCCACCCATTCCCATTCTCCATTCTAGGGCATAAGCTAATTATGATTTGTAATGATGCTATGACATATTCTAAACTAATCAGTAATCAGCTGCTAAAATGCTATGAACCTTGGTATACTATAAATAACATGTATATATCATACTATCCAAGTTTTGATCCTTTGGTTTCTCCTCTGCCTCCTAGGTCTATCCACGTGCCATTTCACAGCTTACTTCTCAGGGCAACCTGTTTCCTTCTTAAAGACTATTCTCAGATGGCTCTCCAGAATGCAGTTTGTATCTTGCTTGCCTTCAGCTGCCATGGAAATTGGGAGGGGCATTTTGACATTTGGGCTGGGGAAGGGAGCTGGTGTGAAGTGTTCCCGTAAGAATTGAAAGGAAGGTTTGCTACCCATCAATGGAGTGGAGTTGTTTGGATTTTCCCAAGGCCAACTGTCCTGGGTCTCTGAAGGCATCCAGCATCTGCTGATGAGGTTTCCCATAACATTATATTGGATGCTGATTAGTCCTTATGGGTTGGGCTCTGGGGGGAAGGCTCTGGGGTGACTTTCAACATGTAACTTTCATGTGGATTTTACTCAGGATCTTGCCTTGCTTCTGCTGCTCTCAGTTCTTTCTTAGTAAAAGTATATTTTCTCTAAATCTATGGAGTTGGGGGATTTCTTTCTTAAGATTTGAATGGAGGCAAACCTGACAGCTATTCTGAATAGAAATAGAAATAAGAACAGAACAGAATAGAATTGGCCAAGTGTGATTGGACACACAAGGAATTTGTCTCTGCTGCATAAGCTCTCAGTGTACATATAAACAGCAAGTTATAGGTCATAGATCATAAATCATAGTTACAATCATTAATCATAAGTTACAAACAATTGATAAATCATAACAAATCAATAGGAGAAGACAGTAGGAAAGATAAGAAAAGATAAGAAATGAAATAGTGCTGTGGGAATTAAGTGTTCAGCAGAGTGACGACCCAGGGAGCTGGGTGGGGAACTATCTTTGTGTTTAGTTGTTTTGGCATGCAATGCTCTATAGTGGTGTCCTGAGTGGAAAAATTGAAGTATTTTATATCCAGGATGTGAGGGATCTGTAGATATTGGTAGATATCAGACTGATCCAAATTTTTTGAATGCATCTTCCCTGTATTTATTCAATTGTATTTATTCAATTGTCATCTGCTGAATTAGTCACCCTGTATTTATTCAATTGTCATCTGCTGAATTAGTCACCATTCATATGTTAGACCTTTCTTTTCAGAATGAGAAATCTTTAGAAAGATTCACTTAAGTCATAGCTTAAGTGAACCTAGTCAAAACTTCTTCCTACTACTACTCTGTCATCATTGTCATTGTCATCATCAGTAAACCATGCATAGGTAAGCCATGGTTTAGTGCAATGTGCCATGCAAGTTATTTGCATTAGAACTTCAGAAGTTGCTATGTACAAAATTAGCCCATTTCTCCATCCTGTATAATATTTGCATGCAAATCTCTAGAATTTCAGCCAGATTTTTTTTCCAACTGGTTGGTAGTACCTGGTCATATTGGGATTTCAGCCTAGTATCTTCTAAGTCCAAAACATTGATACAACGGCCTTTCAAACTGACTCAATAATGCAGTACTATCTTCTGAATAAAGATGGTCAGGAAGCTATTTATATACAGTATATATTTTTAATGATACGCAATTCTCTATTTTTTCCATATATTTATACTATCTAATTGCTTGACCATCATTGAATGTAACACAACATACTTTTGGTTTCTGTTAATTCTATTTTCCAGATGGGAAAAGTACAACTTGGAAAAGAGCACCATTGACACAATGCAGATTTAAGTTCTGAATCCATTTTAGTCTTGGCAGCCTTCATCTGAAGTTGATAGAACCAGCCGAACATCTCAGAACCTACTACATCCTGCCTCCTTTCTTAGGCCAGAAAGGATACACAGAGCAGAGCTTATGCACTATTTACAAAGTTGTAAAGTATAGCTTAGACATCACTTACACTTTCAATCCTAAAGAGCAAATTCAGAATTATGGGGATATCACACAGCTTTTGCAAAGTGTTCCCACATCTGAGAGGTAAACATCTTGATGTCCGCTAGTGATCATCTAAATGATCCCTGGATCTGATAATACTATGCTAACAGAAATGGCCAAGAATTTATTGGCCCCTTAAAGGCAAACAACTCACTTAAATGTTGGCAATCCATTTCATCATTTCGCAAGGCCTAACTAAAAGGGATGGGGTGAGGTTAAAGTAGTCATTAACAATAACATGGAAGGTGCAGATTTAACCATGATTTAATAAATATCCATTCCCGAAGAGGGAATCCCTCTATCCCATCATCCCCGACATACCTTGCAAATGGAAACTCAGGATTAAAGCAAAGAAGAGTGGCATCATGCCAGGATGGGACTTGCACTTCATCCTGGAGGACTCCAAAGATCAACACATCTGCTTCCAGTGCCGCTCCCTCCTTTAGGACAAGAGAAAACTGTGTCACCTCCTCTGCACTTGAGGATTTATATCTCTGGAACTTTACTCTGCCCTGCCCCAAGGATAAGGCGGGAACAGCCCAAATTGCAGATGGATTGGGAGTCTACTATGTCACAGCAGCTTGGACCTCAGATAACAGCCCAGCCATCAATACACCACTGCGAACTGGGTGAACTTGTTGTTTGGACAAAGAAAGGGGAAAGCCAAGGGTGGTCCAACCAGTGTGAGATGAAGAACAGAACAAACGGAATCTGGAATATTCAGACAATAGAAATGGTACAGTATGAGGAACTGACATAGTCACTAGTGCTGAATAACAGAGTTGGAAGGGACCTTGGAGTCTTCTAGTCCAATCCCCTGCTCAAGCAGGATACCGTATACTATTTCAGACAGACGGTTGCCCAATCTGTTCTTAAAAACCTCCAGTGATGGAGCACCCACAACTTTAAATCAAATCAAATCAAATTTTATTCATCACATGCACAGTCATACATGGTATGAAATGCAGTGAAATGTGTAGGCGACTGCTCGTGACCGTTTATCAGGTCCGTAGGATCTTCCAGTTGCGACCCTTTCTGGATCAGGGTGCTCTTCGTACAGTCACTTCCATCCTTGTGATCTCCCGCCTAGACTACGCCAATGCTCTCTACATGGGGCTCCCCTTGAAGAGCATCCGGAGGCTGCAGTTGGTACAGAATGCAGCCGCACAGGTACC
>JANHFJ010006324.1:197415-213814 GCA_032468195.1 Cerberus rynchops | reverse complement strand
AAGGGGAGCCCCATGTAGAGAGCATTGGCGTAATCCAGACGGGAGGTCACAAGGGCAGAAGTGACTGTGCGAAGAGCCTTTTTCTTGCCTTCTATCCTTCACTTTTGGGAGGAGAGAAATGTCAGTAAGCTCTACTCATCACTGACCATCACAGCTGCTGTGGTGGTTTATGAGATCATTATACCCTTCAGCTGTCTTCTTGAACCATTAAAAAAACAAATCCCTCTGTTGGTTGCTCTTTGATTAGTTTTTTTTATATGATGGGAAAAGAAGAGATTTGGAAGTATCTTTTTTTAAATGGTAGGAATAGGAAATGATGAATGAAATTTTAATCAAAGAACTATCAAGGAGAAAACCACCTCCCACCAAAACTGGCAGGGCAAGCTACTCTATATAAACAGGGAGCACATTTGCATTGATGATGTTACCTAGATGAGTAATGCAACGTCTGCAAACAAACAACCAAGCTCAGAGCACCACACGGAGAGGTATATGTAGGTGAACCACTACTTTAATGTATGTTGCAATACATATCGTAAAACTCAAGTTTGAACTCATTTAAATCTATTGTGCAGCCATTCCATTAGTTTTCCATTCCAATACTTCCAAGAGAATTGTCCTTCTGGAACAACCAGTGAAGGCATTATTGCTAATAACAGGTAATACTTTATTCCAGCAGAAAAAAATATATTTTTTAAATATAATAAATTATATAATATATAATAAAATATAATAAATATAATAATAAATTAAAATTTAAATATTTAAATTTTTAAATATTACTGACTTTCTACAAGTTCTCCTTTGTATGCACACAATATAGGTATGCATATCTCTCTTGGTGTGTGTTTGTGTTGTTCAGTTGTCAAATTCAGAAACAAGATGAAACATGGTTCTGTTTTTCACAGCGTCATGATTTGTATCATTCCTTCCACTCTTGGTTTAACAAAGCAGCAAGGGATGCTGTTAAATCAAATCTTTGTTTTAACCAATGAAAATGCATGCCGTTGCATTTTTAAGCTTCTTTCAGATGAGGAGAAAAGGTGAAGCAAGGGAACATAGTATGATTGAAAGAACGTAGACATCTTAAATTTTATTAGAAAAAGATAAATCTGCACGTGTGCAACTAAAACAATCTGGGTGCCAAAGTCAATGCCACATGGAATGGTTGGGCTCCACTGTAATTTTTAACTATAGCCATGGATTGCTGCTGGAATTGGGTATGGATTGCAGCTTTGAGAGGAGAAGGTGTACCACTTTCCTTCTGTACCTTTTTTTGGGGGATCCAATTTAAATTTAATCTCTTATGCTTTTCCAGTCGGACTGAGAGTCCGATGGGCCACGCAGTACCTGGATACACCATCGCCACCCACTCAAAACCACAAAGAAAGATTCAAACTTAATGTGGTCAGGAATTTCCCTAAGGACAGAACTAGCACCTGGGAATCATTTTGCTTCTTCCCCTCTGAGCCTTACAGTTCTCATTGATTCCTGTAATACCTTCCTGAAGTCCATCCTCTCTCTCTCCACTGAGCTTGGACCCATGGGCCTTTGGCATTCTGTCTCCTTAAACCTTCTCTCTTCCTGAGCCATTGGAGCAGCAAATTCTGTTTCTTCTTGGTGTGACTTCAGAGTTTCTTTTGAGATTATCAGAGATCTGTTCGAGCTTCTTCTTTCTGCCATCTCCTGTTGGAAGCTTTTTCTTGTTAGCCTTCAAATTTCAAATTCAAATTTTATTGGTCACATGCACAGTCATACATGGTACAATATGCAGTGAAATATTCATGACCACAGGTAAGTTAGGGCAGAATGGGAGGGTAGGAAATAGGTTGGGAATAAGTTGAAGAAAGGAGGTAGTTGGGAGTTGGAGTTGGCATGAGGATCATTCCTTCTCCTCAACCAAATATTCATTTGTAATCTACTGTATCTATCAGCAGGAAAGATTCTATCAGTCTTGAAGTTCACTATTCCCTCATTGGTTGTGGAGAGGGTCCAATCCAATTCTGCTTTGAATTATTAGCTTATTAGTAAACTGGGCAGCCTTGCCCTCTAGACCTCAAGGGTGATCAATATTGGCAATTTTAAGACCTGTGGATGTTAGCAGTCAGAATTCGCCAGTCTGTTATGGAGGCTGGGGAATTCTGGGAATTGAAGTCCATGAGTCTTAAAGTTGCCAACGTTGGAGACCTCTGCTCTAAGCTAAACCATGTCATTAGTGGGAAGAATTCAGATCACCCAGTGATCTGGTGTTTTTCCTGCTTTACTCTAGCCTGGACCTAGCCCTACAGAATAGCTGTATTCCCTGGTCTATGGGTTGGCTGTGATTTCTGGTCAAAAAAGAATGGGGAGCCTTCTGTGATTGACTAGGATTGCATCTGGTGGTGGTGGTTTGTTCTCCGAACTTGCTGTTTAGCTTCTGAACATTTTATCACCAGGCTAAATGACATCCTCAGCGGGACTTCAGCTGAAATGTCTTGTTTCAGTTCTTCACCACTTTTATTCATCTCTGATCCATGGTGCGGCATTCCCAGTGAAAGGGAACATGGCCTATCTTACTGATCCCATCTTCTGCTCACAATTAAACCACTTCTAAACTCATAAGTGTACATAACCATTAATATGTTCAAATTTTATCCTCTTCTTTCAAAAAGATGTCACCGATCACCCAGTTTTCACAGTGTATGATATTTGCTTTTTCTCCACAGTGGATATTGAAGTGCACAATGAGGAAGACAATGCTACTGAAAGTGAAGAAGGTAACTACTCTAAAACATATATTATGGAGAACAACTTCAGGTCTAGACACAGCTTTCTCTGAACCTCCCATATGTATTGATGCTAAAGGTGTCATCAACTCCAATAATCCTGGCTGGGGAATATTAGGATTTGTAGTGCAATGTATTTGGATAGCTTCTTGGTTGGACAAGGCTGAAATAGTATCTAAAGCTTCTAAGCAGATTGGAAGATAGCTAAAACTGGTTTACAATGTGATTTCTACTGTTGTATCTGCTACTTAATTTTACTTTAATTTTTGGGATTTGTGAGACATATTGAGCATAAACATGGGTTGGGTTCTCACAAGTTCCAAGCTAAAATGAAGTTGGGTAGCTTGTGAGTCACTGTATTGTGGGAAGAGGCCAGAGAACAAAGAGAATCATTTTTAAACATAGGCGCTTTCAGCATTTATAACATTGACCACGTTTTGAATAAATGCACATATTGCTTAGTTTGTCATTAGAGTCATATTTTAGATATCCCTTAGGTCACTTTGCCCTGTTTGATGCATTTGAGCACTGAATTCACGTAAATCCTTCTAGAGAAAAATATTAGCTTAGTCGTTCTAACTCAATTATGAAGAATTTGCTATTTTGGCAAAGATTGAAATGCTTTTAGTTTAAAATATGTGACAATAAAGCTGAGTTCTCAGAAAATGAGCACCCTTGAAATTGTGGGAGCTATATTTCAACCATTGTATTTCAAATGTCTACCAAACAATGCATTCATGGAATGAGATTGTACTGTGAAAATAATAATTATATCTGGGATGAAGGACAGAAGGGACAACAGGTTCCTTGTGTGCTGACTAAACTGAGTGTTTTGCTCTTCCTTTCTATGAAGAGGAACAGTCTGAGCAAAAGAAAGGAGCATCAAAAAGAAATAAAAATGAAACCGAGAAAGAGAATGAGGATGAAGAAGAGACGGCTGCAGAACGCAGGAGAAGATACAAGAGACGTCGGCGGAAAGATGGTGGGAATGAAGGCAGCGACTCTGAGGGGGAAGCTCACAAAACCAGGAAGAATAGAGAAAATCAAAAGATTAGGGATGAGTCCAAGGAAGATGGTGACGATGAAGAGGATGAGGACAAAAGAAGCAAGGACAAGAAGAAGGAGAAGAAGAAAAAGAAAAATCAAGATAAGAAGAAAAAGGGATCAAGGTACTTTTTTCTTATTCAGTGCTTAGTGATGTTATTATCTGAGTCAACAGACTGGCAGGTGTTCTTTATAAAGCAATCTGAGACTTTTAGTTAAACAATCACTTTGTTTACTGAAGGTGACAAATGCATAACTCTTACTTTATAGTATTTTGTCTCTACTAGTAGCCTTACTCCTACACTTCTGTTTTTTTTCTAGGTTCTTCTTTCTCATTGAAAGTATTGTCTTTTCTTGTTGCCATTTAGGAGCACATTGCAATAATGGAGAACATGTGTAGATCAATATTGAATTGTTGATGTTTTGAAGATGTTTCATACCAAGCTAAGGATATCATGAGTAAATGGTGAACTTAAAATTGTTGGCAGTTTATACAGTATACAGTAGCTTATTGTACCAACCTTTATTTGTTTATTGTGACTAGTTCCTGCTTATTTGGTATTGCTTAATAGGCATAATCTGATAAGGAAGAATAGTAATAGCATAAAGTTGTTCATTATCAATCGTTTACTATGTTTCTCTTTGTGAGAAGAAGGATATCATTTTACTCTATATGTCTTGGACTTCTGTCTTCTAGCTTCAGTTTTTTAGGCTCTAGTTGCAATCAGGTAGACTCATGGACTATTGATGCATACATGAAAGGTAGGGAATATGTGCAGAGATGGGATTCAACCAGTTCTCAACTATTCGTTAGAACCAATTGCTAACTTCCTAAACAGTTCAGAGAACTGCTGGTTCAGCTGGTCATTAGGGAAGAGAACCGGCTGTTAAATTATTTGAATCCCCCCACTGAATATGTGCCATCCAGATGTTGATGAACTTAACTTCCAGTGCAACTAGCACTTTAGTGGTAAGGGGTGCTGGGAGCTATAGTTCAACTATATGAAGAAAGGCATAGACTTTTCATGACAGTATTGATATTGGATGCAGGTTCTTATTAGTAGTGTCTCCATTTGTTCTTAATTTTAGTAGTTCAGCTCTCTTTTTACATTTGTGTATGTTGGAAATACATTGTAGTAGACCATATTTTCCTCTTAGTGTGACTATGAAATGTTAAGGCTGCTTTTCCCAATCTAAATCCCTCCATATGTCTGAGACTTCAGTTTCTCAGATTTCCAGCCATGAAGGCAGTCCAAGTTTAGCATAAAATAGGATGAAGCAAAGCATACATTTGCTCTCATGAAGTCCCCTTTTTCCTGGTATCCCTCAGATAAGCAACATTGCTCATAGATAACAACCAATGGAGGCACGCCTATTAAACTTCAGCCAAATTGAATTTTAGCAGG
The DNA here is from genome assembly GCA_032468195.1 of Cerberus rynchops. Lineage (NCBI taxonomy): Eukaryota > Metazoa > Chordata > Lepidosauria > Squamata > Homalopsidae > Cerberus > Cerberus rynchops. The sequence continues at coordinate 208,599 of JANHFJ010006324.1, read as the reverse complement.
TATTGGAAAATCGGCTTTCTCATTAATTTTTCAGGATGTTGCTTCAATTTCTTCAAGATTGCTGGCTTTCTGTTTTGTTGCAAGGGAAGTTGCAAATATTGCAAGCACAATGTGTTTTTAAGAAAAGCAATATGTGACAAATTAATACATTTTATTCTTCCCAACCTTGAGGTTGGGTTCATTATCATTGTTCATTATCAATATTCAAGACTTGCACCTGCTGACTCAGAATTTACTCAGTTGGCCAATAGAAGTTCTTTTACCACATGACATGGAAAGCTAGTAATGTTAAGCAATATGTAGCTACTTCTAGACCTTCTCATAAATGTTCAGGAAAGGTCTTGTCCTTTTTATATCCTTATGGTTGGAGACTCTCTTTCTCTGTCCCCACCAAAGCTCAGATTCAACTTCTGAAGAGGAAATGACAGAGGAGGAACTGGCCAAGTTGAAAGAAGCTGTGGAAGAGAAGAAGAAGCTGATTTCCACTTTGCGAAACAAGCCTTGGAATATGAAAAAGAAACTGAAAATCTTGAAGTAAGGTCTTGATTTATGTAATAATTAACCTAGAATCTGAGTTGGGAATGCTATTTGCTTTTAAATTCTTCCTCCCATAGATCTGTGCTCCTTTTCTTAATTTTACTACTCACTGGGGTGATAGCAATGGTAAAATATAAGATGTAGACACTCTTTTGAACCAAGGCTCCTTGTGACTGTGGGCATGTGGTTTTTCTTGACAACAGTCTACTCTAGACAGCTCTGCTGTCTTGGAGGCCTCCCAGTCCAACATTAACCAGGCCCGACTCTGCGTAGTATCCAAATCTAAACACATTAAGACAGTTGCTACCATTTGCTAAGACCCAACCAGGCTTCTGAAAAGGTGAACTTATTTCTGCCTTAAATTATGTTCCAGTCATACTCTTCAGGGTGCTACAACTGAGGACTGGCATTGTGAAAATCCACTATTTGTAAAAGGATGACCCGAAAAGTTAAAATTGATCAATATCAGTACAACATTTCTCACTTGTGGGATTTAGGCTGATGCCTGAATCCCTCTTGACCTGTTCATGAAAAGTTGGCCCACCTATTCAAATCTTCAGCAGTGACCTCTTAAGTTCAGTAATTCATTCTCACTGTGGCAACACTGAAACAGCCTCTGTACCGGACACCACATGCTTGGGGAGTTGTAACTCTACACTTTCAATTAATTATTAAGCCAAGCCATTTAAGGACAATTATGCATGGGCTAATGAAACTTTGATGTAGTGTGTGTTGGTAATTAGATTAAAGTTCCTTTAATTTAATAAAGCTTTCATGGGTTAACTCAGACTGTAGATTTTAGTCCATCGTGGGTTATTTAGAATTTACCCTGAAAGCTTGTTTATGGAAAACCCACTTCCATTATTTCCTGTGTTTTTGACACTACCACATTTCTGTCTAAGGTTGCCTGGGTTCTTTTTTCTTTTTCTGGCTTAAATGCTTTTGCAAGTGCCTGAAGTGATACTTGGCATTATTTACCATTTGGGTTCAATGGGTTGTTCACAGAACTTCCATTTCAAATATTACAAGGTATTCAGGGAGCTTTATATGCCTACAGCTCTAAGTACAGTACATACATGTCATAACATGCTTGTCAGGAATTCTGTGTCAAGTACATTTAACCGTGGAATCCTCGGTGCTCTCTGAGCTTGGTTATTTGCTTGCAGACGTTTCATTACCCAACTAGGTAACTTCATCAGTGCCAGTGAGTGTGGGGTTTGCTCCTTATTTATATAAAGTAGCTTGCCCTGTTTTCTACTGGTTTCAGTGTGTTTAACAAATAGAACAATGTTTTTATTTCTGACATATCAACGTATCTCCTTCTTTTAAAAACTTGTTTAGAGATGCCCAGCGTTTTGTGGAAAAATTTGAAGGGGCTCTTGGGAAAGGCAAAGGAAAGAAGTTTTACGCATATAAAGTGATGATGATGAAAGTAAGCCTAATTTCTCCATATTCAAACTCTGTGAAGTAGCTCAACGGAAATAGCTTATTAGTCCCTTCTCCCTAGATGCCTTTTCTGGACTAAATAGCTCCATTTTCACTTAGATTGCATTTAGCCTTTTTTATTATTTTTTTTTAAAGAGCAGAATCAGACAAATACTGCAAAACACCATTCTGGTTTTGCAATCAACTTTGAAGAACTACATGTTCTCAGACTGTAATATTTAAGAAAAAGAAGGAATAAAGTAAAATAAAAATAATAAAGTATTTTTAATAAAGTAAATACAAATAGAGTAAAATAAACTAGATCACCAAGAGCTTCTTGCAGAAGGCAGGGCTGGAATATTAGTCTATTACATTCTGATGATGTTTGAATGAAATCACACTTCATGTTTGTGAACATTGCTGTGTCCCAAGGTCATGTGACATCCTCCCCTCCTTTTGCGACCTTCTCACACGCAAAGTCAACGGGGAAGCTAGATTCACTTAACAACTGGGTTACTAACTTAACAACAGCAGTGATTCACTTAACAACTGTGACAAAGTTTGTAAAACAGGGCAAAACTCACTTAACAAATGCCTTGCTTAGCAATAGAAATTTTGGGCTCGAACGTGGTCGTAAGTCGAGGACTACCTGTACACAGAGGGGCTGAAACTATTTGTATAATATCTCTAATTAATATGGCAGCTTGCTCTGGTGAGGTATCCAGGTTTCATTTTGAAAGAAACAGAAATGTACAGAGATATTAGAGACCTCACTGCCAAAGCTATTCCAGCACCTGGATTGTGTATGCATTATGGAGATAAGGAAGAGAGGGGAATACCTGTCATTGCTCCCCTTATTTCCTTTGCTCTCCATTGTTATCCAAATGGGCTACAGCACTGTGGGTTCTTTCTTTCAGAAATGGATGAAATTTCAGCGTGATTTTGAGAATTTTAAAACAGCCTGCATACCGTGGGAAATGAAAATAAAAGAAATTGAAAGTAAGTGACCGATGACCTTCCTCTCCTCACCCATTTGGTAAAAATAAGTGGGAATCATACATGATGAAAGAAAAAATTAAGTTTTCCCGAAAGCATTTAATATATTGTCCTCCAATATGTTTAAGGAGATGGTCAGTATTGCCTGTGCTAATCTACTCATAAAAATATGCTATTTCTCCACGACTGATTCCTACCTGTTCAGCTCTTGGTACAGTTTATTTTTTCTTTTTTGACGCTTTTGAGGCAGTCTTGACTCCCAGTAATTGCCTGGACAAATCCTTGCAGTTTTCTTGGATTTCAGAAAGGTTTGCTATTACCTAATTTCTAGGGCTGAGAGAGAGCTGCTGATTCAAGGCCACCCAGCTTGAATCTAAGATGAAACTAGAATTCATAGTCTTCTGGTTTCTAGACTGGTGCCTTAACTATACACTAAACACCAAATCAACATCTCCAAAAGAACAACTTGAACAACAAGCTAATGCAAGTTATGACATTTTGCCCTTATTTTTTGTATAGAAAACATCCTTTTGAAATAATTTTGCACAGGTTCCTTTTCAAGGACTCTGGGATTTTATAAAATTAAGGAAAGGAACGGGACTTAAAAGTTTAATGAAAAGGATGAGGTGTATGTAAACATGCCATTAAACATAAATGTATGGACAGTAAATCTGTCCTTCCGTTACTATAGCTACTGTATAGCTGAATAGTTTTGTGGAGATGAATAAACTTGTAGATTCATAATTTTATTCTTCCCTTGTTAATCTTAGTTTCCTAACCTGTTAATTTTAGTTCTAAAGTTTATATTCTGTTGTTTAAAATTACTATTATTCCACAGTTTTTATTTAAAAATAAGTCTTCCTATACAGGATTCTGAAAACAATTCTTCCCCCCAAATCCCGCCCAATTTTTACCATATAAGCCTAACATTGTATTCTTCTGTGGGTTTTGTCATATCGAATAGTTATGTTCATGGAAAAGTGTTATTTGCTGATATATCGATTGTTAAACCTACTTAAACCTTTTATCAGGTTTTTCTCTTTTAAAGGACAAGGAAAGCTTGTCATTTTATCTGCCTTTATCTGAATATTTCACAGGTCATTTTGGCTCTTCAGTTGCATCTTACTTCATATTTTTGCGTTGGATGTATGGAATAAATATAGTTCTGTTTGGGCTGACTTTTGGTCTCATCATGGTGCCTGAGGTGAGCACAATTTCATTTCCATGTGCACCTTGTTCTCTGATTTAAGTTGTATTAAAGACTCTCTGCTGCTTTTGTTTAATTTTAGCACAGTAATGATTTTTATAGCAGTTTTAACAGTGAGGTGCCTATGAACCACCAAGGGGCAGTGGATAAAGAGCTGGACCAGGAAGAGAAAAGCCCAGTGGTGGAATTCAATTTTTTTTACTACCGATTCTGTGGCCATGGCTTGGTGGGTGTCGCTGGGTGGATCATGTGACTGGGTAGTCAGTTTCTGTAAACAGGGAAATAAAGATTAGCCTAGAAACAACACCAGAATGTTTTTTTCCTGCCTTCCTTACAGGATTAACCCTGTAAAGTGGAAAAAAAGCAAAAGGAAATTTCTTCTAACAACCAGTTCTCCAAACTGCTTAGAAAATTTACTACGGGTTCTAGCAAACCTGCTGAATTTCACCTCTGCTCTGGCTGTTTATTTCTAGCCAGTGATTGTTTCCAATATATAGTTCTGAATTCCCCAGGAAACTGAGGTTGCAAATGAGGTTCTACCTGCTGCTCAGTTTAATTCCAATTCTCACAGAAACGTTGGATGGCAGTGTTGATATATCAAAAGACAGAACTATTACTATGGCATTAAAAACGGATGTTTTCAGCATGAACTCAAAAGGAAAGTTGGACTTTTCATTTACTGCTCCCCATGGACAAAAATAATTCAACAGGTGTCAGAAAATAAAGGACAAGTGGAAAAAAGTCCTGGTTCTCTATGGATGGATGGATGGATGGATGGATGGATGGATGGATGGATGGATGGATGGATGGATGGATGGATGGATGGATATTTTATATTCAGTCAAAATATTTTTATATTTTTATGTGCCATTGTAAATTTGAACAGTCACTAAATGAACTGTTGTAATTGTTGTAAATTGATGCAAAAATTGGATCCAAATAACACACTCATATATTGTGTACCATAATCCAATTTATATTTAATTAACTGGCACTCATTGTAAAAGCAAACACTGAAATTCAGATAAAGATGAACTGGTCACTCTCTTCCAGCTAAGAAATCTGAAGAAATGAGATAAAAATTAAACATTTGGAAGGCCTTTTTAGCTGATGCAAATGATTTCTTATGATTTATTATTGATTTAGAAAAGGAAAGTATGCTAATATCTCAGTCATTAGCAACATAAGAAGCTGTTTCCTTTTAGCCTATCAACCCTTTTTAATTATCTCTCCCAGAATTGTTGACATTGACTTGAAACAGCTCTCCAAAGTTTCAGGTACTATAGGATTTCTTTTAATCTACAGTATCTAAAGATTATGGAACTTCTTCAATCTGAGCTCTTCCTTAAGCAAAGCATATGTTATGCCACTGAGGTAGGCCTCTTCAACATTTTTAAAGCCAACAATCAACAATGTGGTCTTGGTCACCCAGTCATTCTTTATTTATATATGTATACAAACTTGTTTAATGCTTGGGTGGCCAGATTCCGAGAACAACTGACTATCAACTCTTAACACCCTCCCACACTTTCAACAACCCACTGGCCATTCAAAGCATTCCTGTGGAGCAGACTGAAGACTGTATTCCTGTTTCCCAGACCACAAAATTAGATACTCCAAAAAGGCCAGGTTGGCAAAATGTTCTAATATCACATTCTTATTCCTTATTTACACAGAGGACAATTCAACGTACAAATTTATTAGCTACTGAAGGGCAGCATCATAGATCTCTTTAACTTATGTTAATGCAGTCCTAAAAAGTTATGAATACTGTGTAATGAACTATGCATTTATAATGCCAGTAGGGAAAATGAGTCAAGCAGCTGACATACTAAAGACATTTTAATGTGTGATAACTCAAGTTTCATTAGTCTCTTACATCAATCCAAGTAGGCAGTGGTGGGCAATGGTTACAGATGGGCAGTGTTATGCAATACTCTTCCAAGTCTTCATCATCATCTAGAGTTGCAGCAGGCGTGATAATAGTATCGTGATATCATAGAGTTTTGTTTTTAAATTTTTAGTCTGAAGGAGAAGCTCTTAGGAGAATTTCTGTTTTCAATAGTTCAGAGTTTCAAAAGACCAATATTTGTACTGCTAAAGATTCATTATTTTTGCCACTGAGATCTTGCAGCATGATCCAAAAGGGATCAGAAAACCACCAAGTGGGGTTGATGGCCATGCATGGTCCAAGTGTTGTGGCTCATTCATTACTAATATGCATCGTTCAGGTGTTGAATATCTTTCAAGTTAGCCCCACTTAATCAGGGTTGATTTATTTCTGAGCAAACAAGGTCTTCTTGCTTCAAAATTATATTCACCTTAGATTAGCCAAACATCTTACCAACTCAAAGTGAGCACAAACATGCTTATAGATTAGAGTCTGAGTCAATATCGCAGAAGTTGGGAAATTTTGCACTAATATTATAAGGTCTCTGAAGTTCAGGTCAGCTGTTGAGTGTCTGCATTGCAGTTATCATTCTTGTTAGTTAATATGTAACTAGCATTTTTCATCAGGTTATCAACAGCTCATAACTGCAGCTTTTGGTCCACAAAACCAGCCCCCCCCCCCAAAAAAGTTCAATTCTGCAAACATGATATATAGATGTAGGTATAGATACGATTCCTTTTTCATGAAAGATAAGCTTTTGTGATTTAACATCAAAAGGACTTTCAAAAAGGAAAAATTATTCCTATTATTTATTGCTTCGCAGTGAAAACATTAATTTCATACAGACTTTTACATTATTTTGAAAAATGCAGAAGAATTATGTATATTTGCACAGGTTAACATATGCTGCCATTTAGAAATAAAGTGTGATTTGTTGACAGTTACAAAACCAATGGCAGTTTTCTAATTTTAATAAGCTGTTCACACTTTCACTGGCTGACTATTTACTGTATTCAATATGTTTTAAAGGGCACCGTGTCTCACTGATAATCTATCTCATAGCTCTGCCTTCTCTGGGGCCCCCAAAGAAGTTATACATAACAATCTATTTAGCAAACATAATAGATACCATCTGGAAAATGTGAATGTTGGGAAGGGGCAGTGAAAAAGGGGAAGATTAAATTGTCTAGGCTCCTTCCTCCAAATTCTAGCCAGTAGTACCCTCCTAATTGTTTTATAAAAAGAGTAGCTAAACAGGCTGTAAAAGCTAGCCCATCCCTCCTCCATCTCTGTAATCTGAGTAGTGTAATAGGGCCTCAAACTGGGGGAAAAGTGGACTCTAGACCTACACTGTGTGTGAGGTTTTTGATGACTGTCTGCCCGCAGCTTCTGTTTTTCTCCCTTGTTGGAATTTAAAATTTTCTTACCTTAAATCTGAGCCCTTTGGGATCCTAACATTGCCTGCACATGATGAGTTTTGAAATATTTAGGAACCTCCACTTAGCTGACTAAGCTCTGTCAGCTACCCTGTGAGCATATACAGGTGGGTATGTGAGAATTCTAGTTTATTTATTAGAATAATAGAGGATGTCAAGATGAAATGAAAGCATGTACGGAATACCATTTGCCAAGTCATAATTCAATTCATTTTACTAGCGTGCTGAATCACAATGAGATGATAATATATAATAGATTGGATATTCAGATGTAACACCATCTATAAGTTGATGAGAGACTATTACCATTTTTAGTATTACCGTTTGTAACATTCCAGATATGATTATTTCCAATTTTCTAATTTCCTAACTGATCTTATTGTAATATATTTAAAAGTGTACTGTTCAAAAATCTACCCGTATTACAATGGCAGAAAAATATGCTGAAATAATTTCTTGAATAAGAAATAAATATTATTTTTATATGTACATACATATATTACACATACATACTTCCAGTTTAAGCAACCTAAGAAAAACACTAAGCTTTCACAAATGTGCATAGAATATTAAATTGAAAGGAATCATAGGCCATCAACTCCTATCCTTATCCATACAACAGTGCAAATGAAATTATTCCTCATAGTTTGTTGCCTAATCTCTATTTGAACATATCTAGCTGAGTGGAGTGTACTGCCTACTGTTGTGGCCCAACAGCAGCCGGCTGAGCTGTTGGTGGAATCTGACAGCGATGAACACTATGGGACTGCCCTGGAGGCTGAGGAAGACTATGAGGGGTGTTCGGAGTTAGAGCGGGGACTGAGTCAGGGAGCAGTGAGGAAGAACAGAGGGAGGCTGTCATTGATGTGTGTATGCATAGGCCTGCAAGGAGGAAAGAGCAGCTTCAGAAAAAAGTCACAGAAGAAAATAGGATACAGGTGACTAATGATTGGTCCCTCCCGGAGAGCTTATAGGTAGGGTGACGGGAGGGGAATTTTGCAGGAAACAACAGTTTATTAACTTAGCTATGTGGAAGGCTTTCGGACAATCTGTAAATTGCTATCAAACTTTGGTTTTAATTAAGATAGCATTCTGGGCTCTCAGCCAGGGGGTTGCTAATCTCCGCATTAGTTATGGCATACAGCCAGGTATGCCTCTGTGTGTTTGAAGACCTGAACCAGAACACTACCCAGCTCTGTTGTTACATCTCTAACCCTCACAACTTCAACCTCAAACTGTCTACCGTGGACTTCACTCCATTCCTAAGAGGTTCATAAAGGGGGCATGCATAAAGGTGTACCTACCACCCCTGTCTTACTGTCCCCATTTATTTATATTTACTTCCTTTGTGTTCATGCTAATACCTATACTTGTACCTGTTTGACAAATAAATAAATAATAAATAAAAATAAGATTCTAAGCCCTATAACCAATTGGGTTACAAAGACTGAAATGAAATTAGGAGACCCTATACAGACAAGTGACTGTCCAGTCTCTTCTTAAAAATATCCAGTGATGAAGCACCTATAACTTCTAAGGTTAAGCTGTTACACTGGTTAATCATCCTCACTATTAGGGAATTTCTCCTTAGTTCCAGTTGCTTCTTAGCTGTTTCTCTGCTTGATTAGTTTCCATCCATTTTTTTCTTGTCCTGCCTACAAAAAAAGTTGACCCTCTCCTCTTTGTGGCAACCTCTCAAATACTGGAATACTGCTATCATACCCTTAGTCCTTCTTTTCTGTAGACTAGCCAAACCCAAATCCTGCAACCATTCTTCATATGTTTTAATCTTCAGGCCTAAAATGAATATGAATATCTTAGTTGCTCTTCTTTGTACTTTTCCAAGTCTCAACATATTTTTTGTAATGTGGTGACCAAAACTAGATGCACTATTCCAGATGTAGCCTTACTAAGGCTTTATAAAGCAATACTAATTCTTCACATGACTTTGACTCTATGCTTCTATTTGTACAACCAAGGATTATATTAGCTTTTTTGGGTTCTGCTGCACACTGCTAGCTCATATTTAAATGCTTGTGTACTAGGACTCCAAGATTCCACGCACAGTTACTGTTTTTGAGCCAGGTTTCATCTAATCTGTACTTGCCTCTTTGGTTTTTCCTGCCTAAGTGTAAAATCTTGCTTTTCTCCACATTAAATTTCGTGTTGTAGGATAGGGCCCATTGTTCAAGATTGTCAGGATCTTTTGGGATCCTGAGCTTGACTTCAGGGGTACCTGCCAGCTTAGTGTCATCTACAAATTTGATGAGTTCCCCTTCTATTCCCTCATCTAAGTCATTTATGAAGATACTGAAGATACCCCACTGCTTCCTTCCCTCCATATATATGTAGTACCATTAAGGACTACTTGTTGAATATGGTTTGTCAGCCATTTACAAATCCATCTGGTGGTAATGCTGTCTATCCCACATTTTTCTAGTTTACCAAGAAGTAGATTATGGTCTATTTTGTTGAATGCCTTGCTGAAGTCTAAGTAGTCTATGCCCACAGCATTTTGCTGGTCTACTAACTTAGTTGCTTTGTCAAAGAATAAATAATGCTTTGGCATAATCTGTTTTTAACAAACCCATGCTGGCTACTAATTATAACTTTATTTGTTTCTAGATGTTCACAGATCTGTTCCCCCCCTCCCCCCAGTATCTTCCCAGGTATTGATGTTTGGCTGATTGGTCTTTAATTTCATGCTTACTTTTTTAGAAAACAAAACAAAACAACTTAGCGATGGTGTGAACAATTTGGATACAGTCTTTAACTTTTGCAGTAGCATTCACATGAATTCTTATATGGTCTGGGTAGACTCGTTTTGTTTAGAATACGGTAGCTTAGGAATGTGTTTTGTATGGATTTAAATCTTTTAGGTTTCCTAGACAAATAAATATATTAGAACACATTTATTCTTCAGTATGTGCTGTTCAGCGGTCCAGTTCTTGTTTCACACAATTGTATCAGAATGTTTATAAATTCATTTTAAATTAAAATGCATTACCTTAACCATTGGATATATGTTTTATAACTAAGCTTGGTATAGGCAATAAATCAGTTGATATAATAATCTAGTGCAATAAATACAGTAGTAACATCAAAATATATAAAATAAGAAATCTTTAACACAGAAAATAATATCTATCAATAAATAAGAATGCATTTATTTTAATACAGCTTCACAGGAAAAAAATATTTTAGTGCTTTTTCAAACTTAAGTGATCCAATTTTAAGTACAATTCTGGTGGGAGCATTTCTAAAGAATTGGATGCAGGTAAGAATTGGATGCAGGTAAGAATAACTTAGGGGGCGCGATGGCTCAATGACTAAGATGCTGAGCTTATCAGTCAGAAAGGTCAGTGGTTTAGCAGTTCTAGTGCTGCGTAACAGAGTGAGCTCCCATTACTTAGGGTGACCATATTTTGAGTTCCAAAAAAGAGGACGGCAGGGGCGGCGGCAGGGGGCGGGGCGGTGCAGCTCCGCAGCGGCTCTTCTGCCGCCCAGATGCTTCTGATGGGGAAAAGCAGCTCCAACAAGACGAGCATGCGCTCCATCGCGGGATTTCTAAGCGCAATGGAGCGCATGCTTGTCGGAGCCGCTTTTCCCCATTTGTTCGGGCATTGTCCATTTTTTACGTCCAGTCCGGGGCATCCGGATGGATTTTATTAATTTATAAAACCCACCCGGAC
>JANHFJ010006324.1:173362-183569 GCA_032468195.1 Cerberus rynchops | reverse complement strand
GAAAGAAACATTCTGGTGTTGTTTCTAGCCTAATCTTTATTGCCCTGCTTACAGAAACTGCCCGCCCAGTCACATGAGCACCCAACCATGCCCAGCAAGCCACACCCACAGAGCCAGTAAAAAAAATTGAATTCCACCACTGTCTCCTGGTTTCTAAGATGGTGCCTGAGGCATTATTTATTTCTATTTATTTTTTTCTTCATCATGCAGCTGTGACAGAAAAGAAGCGTCTTCTAGAAAATTGTGACAACTTTAGTCAGGATTATTTTCACATTTTTTTTTATCTGCTAAAACCCCTTTTTAATAAAACCTGAAATGCTAGGGTTCTGCCCTCATTTCTGGATTGAACATAATAAGTCCTTCTTATGGATGGGTCTTAAACAGTGGTGAAATTCAGCCAGGTCACACTGGTTCTGTTAAGCCAGTAGCAATGTTCAAGTTTGACCCAGCCCATGCGCCCCTGTCCTTTTCTGTTCTTTATCCCCTCATTTTGTTAGTGTTACTTACCTAAATTGCTTAAAAGAACTGTTTTATGGCTCTTCGCAGCCTTCCCATCTGGGAAGCCTCTGGAATGGAAAATCTTCGTTTTAATGTGCTGCACAGCAGCAAACCACATGTACACTGAAACGATAGTGAAGTTGTTTGAATTGCACCACTGATCTTAAAGCAGGTTAAAAGGGAAGCCATTACTAGTTTTTAGAGAAATTCAGGAAAAACAATGCACTGAGGAGTGATGCATCGGCCTTCAATTTTGTACATTGTTACATGGTAGATGTGGGGAGAATGTCCCCACCTTCCTCTCTGCATCGTTTAATAATAGAGGTGTCCATAAAGATAACAGCCACAACAGCGCTATTGAAACAATACCATGCCCATAAAAACAGCCTCCACTGCACTATTGTGGCTGCCATTTGCCTCCCCCCCCCTTCAAATCCTTCAAGCAATCCTGGTCAAAACTGTTTTGGAATTGTAATATTTGATTGACTTGTTTGACAGCCTCTGTATAAACTATAAATAATATATTTATACCATGTCCATAGTTTTTAAAAACTAGAACCTTAAAGAAGCCTGTATACTTAAAGCAGCTCTCTCAACACAATGCGAAATTCGGCTTTAAAAAGGTCTACCTTCAGGTGACAAACTATTTTTCAACAATATGTGTTGGCACCAGGAAACACTAATGCGAAACAATTGCGGTGGAATAATTTTGCTTTTCACACTATCCTAAGTGGTGTTTCTGTACAAATCTAAGAAAAATCTGTTCTTTCCTCTTAGCCTTCGTATTCAGAGTTTGACATTAGTGGAAATGTGCTTGGTCTGATCTTCAATCAAGGCATGATCTGGTGAGTACAATTTGGGAAATGCAAAAGACCACAATTTTTTTTTTTTATAGAGGATACAACATGGGAACAGGGTTGTAATGTGTGAGTGAATTGTTTGTTCGGTCTCTAGGTCTGGGCACGCAATCACAGTTGTAATCTGGCTTTGGAGTCTCCATTTCATGGTGCCAATTTAACTTTTGTGGGACCTGAAATTCCCTGCTGGGTGTGATGAAATAACCTACTGTAAACTGGGCACAAGATCTGGTTCTGTCTCTCAAGTTAGAAAGATATTGGTTGGCATCCTTCAAACACAAGTCATCTCCCCTTTCCTGGCAGGTAATTTAACACCACTGTTTTCATTCATTAACCACTTGAAGTTAGAAAATGGACCATTAATTCTCTTCCAAAGATCTCACACAGAGATCACAGCATTTCTCTAGAAATGCACTTTCTTCCTTCTGTGATTTATTTTTCTGTGCTTCCATTGCCTTATGAATGTGACTGGCAAAGCTACTGTTTGAAAACTAGAAGCAACATGGTCATGGCAATTGTTAATAGTTTATAATCAGTGCCGTTGCTGACCTCTGCTTGGTCCTTGAGGATAAAACCTTAGGAACTCAGCAGATACAATGATGTGATGTAGTTGCATGCATTGTTTTCATTTTTCAAAATGATTCCCAGACTTCAAAGTCCACCACAGCAGGCACTATGGGAAGGAGCCCAACGACAACAGTATTGAGGCCTGCTGGATTGACCAAGAACTCTGATGTTTCCCTAACTCTTCCAGACCATCAGGGTCATGTTGTAGTTACTGATTCTTTGCTTTAGGTTTACAGTATTACCGGTATTTCACCACACAATTCTTTTCCTTTTGTTTCAGAAGAATGGAAATGGGGATAGGTAGAACAGGCCTATTTATCGGGCTCCTGGTTCTCTCTGAGCTTGGTTGGGGTTTTTTTTTTTGCAGACATTTCATTACAGATATCATCATCAGTAGTAAAAGAAAGTGGGATTTGTTCTTTTATTATTTACTAGTGGCTTGCCCTGTCACTGGCAGTGGGAGTGTTCTTGGTGATTCCTTGATTAGGCCGTTGTTTATCAAGGAGTATATATTAAGAACCACCAGAACACTCCCCCACCCCCTTACAGGGCAAGCCATTAGTATATAAAAAGAGAGCAAACCCCACTCTCTTCTAGCACTGATGATGTACCCTAGTTGGGTTGTGAAATGTCTGCAAGTAAACCACCAAACCCAGAGAGCACCAAGGACTCTGCAGTTCAATTCTGAGCTACAAATATTCTCTTCTGTTGGCAGATCTACTCTCCCTCTGTTCCTTTTACACAGGAAAAGGGATTGGCTATAACACAAAGTCTCTTTTGTCAATAAAGGCTTCGCTAGAGTATAAGCAGTGTAAAGATTCTGTTATTTCAGGGAGAACCTCAAAGGAAAGTGGACCATCTCTTCTAAAGGATGTTGCCCACAAAGTTGTGTTAAGATTGGCAAAAGATGTAAGAAAATAAACTGAGGTTGGATTCCTTCCTGGCAAGTAGACTTTCGAGGAGAGCTTTCATAGGACTGAGTAGGACTAATAATACTTTCGCATATTGATTGGATGACAGCTATTAGTCCACATACCTTCTGGGTAATATTTTGTCTGCAAGGCTGATTTATTGTGGGCATGCTACATGCTAATGGTTATCAGGTCTAAAACAAGCAGCAAACAGATTACAGGTAGTCCTTGACGTACAGCCACAATTGAGCCCAACATTTCCACTGTTAAGCAAGACAGTTGTAAAGGGAGTTTTGCTCCATTTTACAACCTTTTTTGCTTCAGTTGTTAAGTGAATCACTGCAGTTATTAAGTGAATAACCTGGTTGTTAAATGAACTGGCTTCCGCATTGACCTTGCTTGTCAGAAGATCACAAAAGGTGATCACATGATTCCAGGACACAGCAACCGTCGTAAATACAAGTGTCCGAATTTTTGATCACATGACCATGGAGATGCTGTAATGGTCATATATTTGAAAAATGGACGTAAGTCACTTTGTGCAGTATCATTGTAACTTTGAGCAGTCACTAAATGAATGGTTGTAAGTCGAGGACCATCTATAAATACAATCATCTTTTTTCCTGATCCCTTTCATTTTTCTGACATTCTGACATCCTCTTTTCTTTCTCCGCCTGCAGCCAGTCTTGTTACAGGCCTGAATTGCTCACTTCCAAAGATCTTCCAAAACCAGCCTCTGCTAAGTTAAAGTTAAACTAAGAGCAGTATGTGCCTTAGGACTCAGGCTGCCTTCGCTTGCTTTAACCTCACTTAAACTCAGAATGTTCATATCCCCCATAGAAGCTGGATGGTGAACTACTAAATTCCCTGAGCAACTGAACAATTATATGCTAATATTGTAATAGGTCAGCCAGAATTAGCAATCCCATCAATCACTTCAAGACCAATCTGGGACAGACCTTCTTATATTGTAATGAACATCAATGCTGTGGTGGAATCGATTGAGACACTTCACGTATGCTGTTCAGGTAATGCACTTAGGAAGAAGTCGTGAGGTACATTATTGTCTCCCCTTTTAGCTCTATATAAGGGACCCCAATATTCTGACATCAAGCTTATGATGACTTGTGAGGCTACATATTCTTGACAAGAAATTTTATATCTGTTTTCCAAAATTGTTGTTGTTGTTAATTGCAAAGTTGTGTCTGACCCATCATGACCCCATGGACAACGTTCCTCCAGGCCTTCCTGTCCTCTACCATCCTCCGGAGTCCATTTAAGCCCACGCTGACTGCTTCAGTGACTCCCTCCAGCCACCTCATTCTTTGCCATCCCCTTCTTCTTTTGCCCTCAATCGTTCCCAGCATTAGGCTTTTCTCCAGTGAGTCCTTCCTTTTCATTAGGTGGCCAAAGTATTTGAGTTTCATCTTCAGGATCTGGCTTTCTAAAGAGCAGTCAGGGTTGATCTCCTGTAGGACTGACTTGTTTGTTCACCTTGAAGTCCAAGGTACTCACAGGAGTCTTCTCCAGCACCATAGTTCAATGGCCTCAATTTTTGGGTGCTCAGCCTTCCTTATGGTCCAACTTTCACAGCCATACATTGCAACTGGGAAAACCATAGCCTTGACTATATGCACTTTCATTGGTAGGGTGATATCTCTGCTTTTTAGTATGCTGTCTAGCTTTGCCATGACTTTCCTCCACAGGAGCAAGCTCCTTTTAATTTTTTGACTGTAGTCCCCATCTGCGGTGATCTTGGAGCACAGGAAAATAAAATCTGTCACTACCTCCATTTCTTCCCCATCTACTTCCAAAATTAGACACTAACTATTGAAACGAAGTGATTATTTTCTTGAATTTTACTAAATGTCTAGCAAAATATTAATCATACAGGAGAATATTTGTAACTCAGGCTTGAAATGAGGGTGCTTGGTGTTCTCTGAGCTTGGTTGTTTTCTTGCAGATGTTCCATTACCAAACATCATCAGGCCAAGATCAGGTAGAACCACGTTCAGAAAGCATTAAGGACCTGCTCAAAAATTATGTCAAAATCTAGTGTATAATGTCCTTCCTCAACTTCACCTCTTTTGTGGAGGAATGGTATTTCTGGTTTGTTAGATCTCAGTCTGCTTTGCACAATTTTATTACCACACAGGAGAGAAAAGGAGCAAATATCACTTAGTTAAATCTAACCATGTTACAAATATCAATGTGCTACCTATAGCGATTGACTGAAATATATGGCTTCTCATGGAACATTGCCGGTTCTTGGTGTCAGCTATCATAAGTAATGGAATGTATTGCTCCTGTTACACCTTTCTATTTTTATCAGAGACCATATTAATTCCTAATTTCAGCCAGGTGTTATATAATGGTTCTTAATGAGAAAAGGAAGGACTATTCTCAAAGGCTACTACTGATGGTCCAGATGGCAGTCACAGTCATTCATTGAAACCCTAGGTTTTTTAAAAAAATATTTTTCCTCTCCTATGCAGAAGCTACAAGTAGACCAGTCAGAGCTGAAAGTGACTGTGGCACATGAATTCTTTCTCTTATTTTCTTTGCCCAGTTTTTTTTAACTTACTTCTCTCCCCTCTTCTTCATCTTCATCTCATCTTCTTTTCCTTTATTTTCTTTCCCTATTCTCTTTCTCCTGACTTAGTGGGTTGCCAAGAAAAACAATTCCAAGATATTTTGAAATGAAGCTTCAGGTCCTTACCCTTTCTAAAAATGAACAACTCCTATTAATTTGTCCACTTTATTGGTTGGTATGATCCTTGGGAATCTCCTTTTGCATGAATGGATAGTGGTCGGTGAAAGTAGTTTAAAAATGTCTTTGTTTAACAAAAAGGTGGCACAGCCAGTTTCATCAACACAGTTTTTATTTAATTGCTTGAACCTTCCGTTCATTTATTATCAATCACAAAATCTAAAATATCTTAGAAAATAATAAAAGGACTTCATCTTGTTCTATATTAGTCAACTGAACTAAGAACAACAATATGATCTTACATATGAGATAATAAGTGTCGCGTGTATGAATCAATTACCTTATATCACAACCCTGGAAACTATCTCTGTGCAAAGCATCTCTGGGCAAATAAAATAATGTAGATTAGTAGATTACATTGAAGATTATTATTTTTTTATTAAGAAAATTTATATGGATGCCCAACTCATTTTCAGTGATTCTGAGCAGGATACAAAGCTTACAAAGCTTAAAAAAAACCCCAATATTAAAAAACAATAAAAAGCAACAATCCCTCCCCCTCCCCCCACAGCAACAATTGATCAATCAAGTAAGCCACTTGATCCATGCCACTCTGGTTTCTCCAGGCCTGTTGGCAAAACCAGGTCTTCAGGGTCTTGCAATAAAGTGTCTGAATGAAGGTCAATCTTTTCTCTGCAGGGATGAAGTTGTATAGGGAGAGAGCCTCCATGGAGAAGGCCCTTCTTCTTGGTCCTCTTAGGTGTATCTTCTTAGGAGAGGGGAGTTGTAGCATTCTCTGCCTCCCCGCTCTGGTGGGGCAAGTACATGTGATCCAGAACAAAACCCCCCACACTTGTAAGTGTTGCAACCAAGTCAATAAGCAGAGAAAGGGTCATAAAAGCTCACTTGTGACCAGCATGTAATCTTTTGGTTGACCTTATTGTTGTTTCTAGGATGGGTTCTTTTTATGCACCATGTCTTCCTGCTATCAATGTTCTTCGCCTCCATACATCTATGTACCTTCAGTGTTGGGCTGTGATGTGCTGCAATGTTCCCCATGAAAGAGTCTTCAAAGCTTCAAGATCCAACAACTTCTACATGGCGATGCTCTTGTTCATTCTATTCCTCTCGACACTGCCCGTTGTCTATACCATCGTATCCATTCCTCCATCATTTGATTGTGGTCCATTCAGGTCTATTGCTTCGAGTATCCTTTTCTTCATTAACTGATATGGGACCAATGAATATATAACTAATAATATTGAGTAGATATCCTACAAGATGAATAGTTCTCATGACATTATTAGAATCCAGGTGTAAAGTTCATTGAACATCTGAGTTACCATGTTACCTTTGATTTTCAATAGGAAATTTATGGGCACCTATATGCTCAGCAAAACTTTTCTTGATATTTACCAGCCTCAAGGGGCTATCAACATGCTTAAAAATATAAATTTCATTTATTTGTTGAAAAGGACACCTACAAGCCAACAAACAAAAATCAGAGGTAGTAGAGAGCATATTATAGTTAGGAGATTTTGCTAGATTTGTTTTCAGGGTATTTGTGAGTACCTATGTCCATATTTCATAGTTTTGAGGAGAGTGTATATATTTTTCTTAAAATTACAACATCTAAAAAACCTGAGGGTTCCTGGCTGTTGATCACAAGGTCAACTGAAGTCTTTCCAAACACATTTAAAAGAGTCTCAGTTACACACCAGTTATATTCAGGCTGCAATATTTGTTAACTTGCTAGTGTAACCTTTTAAAAAAATTAATAACACTTTATATAATTGGTTTTAACAAGCTATAGAAAAAAAAATCATTACAGGAGGGGAAAGCTTTATCAAGCTGACCCAGAGGTTATTGTCACTTTTTCTTATGTACAATTTTCAGTGTGATACATGATTGCACAATAAGCTTTTTCCTCAGTTTTAGAAGACATAGAAAAGTTTTGGCTTGAGAAAACAGATTATACTATATATCTTAGAATTGATAGGAGAAAAGAAATCTTATTGATATCATTTCTCAGTGTCAGAGAGTTAGAAGTCCATGCCTTTAGAAATATGAACCTCTTCAAAAGGGCAGATTAGCTCTGTTTAGGGATTTTGACAATGTTTGAAGGCTAGAGGGATAATAGACATGGAGGAGGGCATTGTGGTCCTAGCTGTGACAATTTGTAATACTCTTCTGAGATCTGGTATCACTGGTGATCTGCAGAAATGTTCCATGCATTTTTCATAGTCATGTGTGTGAAAGAGTATTTAAGAGTACACACCTTTGAGTCAGTATTGATTCCTGGCAAATGTCTGGACAAATCCCTAAAGGGCTTTTTTGGTCAAGTTTTTGGAAGTGATTTGCCATTGCCTGTTTCCTAGGTCTAGGAGACAGTGACCAATAGATGGGAGCGTTACAAAAAGAAATCCAAACTGAAAATAATAGCACTAGCACTTAGGCTTATATACCTCTTCATAGTGCTTTATAGCACTTTACAGTGTCAGCATATTGTCCCCAATAGTCTGGATCCTCATTTTACCAACCTTGGAAGGCTGGAAGGTTGAGTCAACTTTGAGCCCTGCCAGGATCAAATTCCAAGCTTTGGGCAGAGTTTGCCTGTAAATTGCATTCTAACCATTGTACTGTCTCATTTTGCACCAATAGGAAACAATTATTTTGACCATGAGAACAATTAATGGAATAGCTTACTTTCTAAAATTATGGGGTGTCTATATCTGGAAATCTTTCAGAGAAAGATTGCATGGTCTTTTGGATGGTCTGAAGTTTCCTCAAATTTGTTTGAAATTTAGAATCTAGGATTCATACAAACCAGTAACAGCTAAAATGCTGCTTTATGCCAAATGTGTGCTAAAACAATTACCCTTTTCAACAAATTCTTATGTAAGAAGGAAGCCTTCACGACAGGATTTGTCCTTAACAAATACTGAAATCCAATAACCATCCAGGCTGATGTAATAATATTCTGATGTTGTTATAAATGCCATTTTAAAAAATATGGTATTAATTTGAAATAAAGCAGTTTTCATCTGGTTTTAATTTGCATCTCTGTGTATTTCTGTTAATAAGTGGTAAAACCAGAATGTTTGAAGTCATCGGAGAAACTCTGGAGCATGATTTCCCTTCCTGGTTTCAGAAGGTGTTTAGTCTGGTCTCCAACCCGGGTGTGATCCTACCTTTCATTCTTCTGATGGTGTATGTACAACTTTTTCTCCCCTGTCAGAATGTTTATTCTGTTTATTATATTACTATCCTCTCTTTCCCCACAAGAAGCTCAGGGAGCCTTCCTTTCCTCTTTATCTGCACAACAGCCTTGTAAAGTTGCTCTAAAAGCAATTTTAGAGACAGAGAGAAATAGAGAGTATTATAATCTTGGTGGAAACAAGATTACACTCATCTGTAGTTTGCGAACTCATACAGGTATATCCATGCCATTCCACACAGCCTGCTTTTTTCTCTGTTCCTTTTGCAAGCCATTAAACTTTTTCTTTTCAACTTGAGAATGGTTATTACATCAGTGTCACTGTCATCATCATTGACTGCCATAAAATACATTATATACTTTCCCCACTTTAGGTTGAGCATCTACTATCTCAATGCTACATCGAAAGGATATCAGGCTATGAATTTGGAGCTCAAGAAGAAATTGCAAAATGTAAGAAGGCTGAAGACCCAGGGTTGATTTTCTTTTTGCTCGTTAGACAGTGATTCGATCTATGATTTAATTATAAGATTTTTCTTTTTATTCTTCTTTCCCAGCTAGCTGAAGAAAACAAAAGGAGGAACAAACAAAAAGCCCAGCAACCACAGGACAATGAAGAGGTCTCTGTTGAGACTCAGAGGAATCCCAAGGCAACTCAAGGTGAGGAACACTCTATGTTATTTCAGAATCTCTGCCTTTATTTTGAATACTGAGTACTGAGAATGATTCCTTCATAACTATTTCCCATATAATTATGGTCCATTTTGCCCTAACGCAGAAACTCCAGAAGCCAACCTGTAAAGGTAGCACCATTATTCTAGGCTTTGTCAAGATGGTGTCACCTTTCATTCCCCAGACAACAACTGAGTGACATGGCAGATGAGTCTTTGGACACTGAAAGTATGACTGCATCCCCTACCATACCTCAGACTGGCTTAGGAGGACAGCCTGTGTAGCATGTAACTTCTACTCCTACATTTTGCTGTCCGCTCTTGTCATCTGCTGCTTAGGTGATGGGATCACTTTATCTGGTAGCAGGGCCAGCCCTGATCTTTCTGCATCTATACTTCCACACCTGATGGGGAAAGACCCTGTTGAATGCCTGCCTTCTCTGCATCTGTGGAATTTGGAACCACAGTAGAGCTTTTGAACTGTTCAAACCCAGTAACCCTTCGTTATCTGGTGTGTAAATGAATGCTGTTGATGGCTGCATGTGATCCATGGATCGTGGGTTCCTACCTTGTCCTTGACATTTGGATATTGAGATCCAGTGTATTTTAATTTGCCTCAGATTTGGGGGGAAGAGTTAATTATTTTCTTGATTGCATTTTTTGCTGATCCATTTAAGGCATGGATACCCAAACTATACTTCTTCCAAATCTTGGTTTCTGGAGCACTGCCGAAACACACAACCAATTGTTCTATTCTATTCTATTCTATTCTATTC
>JANHFJ010006324.1:105774-115973 GCA_032468195.1 Cerberus rynchops | reverse complement strand
CTTTGTAATATTTTCAGCATCACATGGATATGTTTTGGGGAAGGGAATGGGACGTGGAAAAATGACATTTGTGGTTTATTTATTCTATGTGGTAGAATAACCACTATGTGGTAGCGGGTGATGATCAATTCCACTGAGGGGATCTTGTTCAGGAATTGAAAAATGCTTTCAACCTATCTCCACTCTGGCTTGGACAATTGGCCCTCCCTTCCCCTCTGCCATTGGTAGGCAGTTGCAATATAAATATACTAAAATAGAGTGCAAAATAGAAAAATAGAAAAAAAATTAAACCAGGAACATGAATAATTTTTATTTATTTGACATTTTCATTATATAAATAAAGTTTGAAAATATCAGGGAATAGTTTTTCTGTGTATGAATACATATATTGGATTAGAACTATTCTGTACTTTAATTATACCAAATAGCAGGGCAGAAACAATCAGGAAGATAGGAAACCAGCTATAATACTTCGTAAATTATGGTGTATGTCTACATGTGATGAATAAACCCAACTACTTAATCTTCTTATTCATTTTGTAGCGTTACATCCTGCATTTTTTCCCTTGGAACTCAAGACAATGTACTTATTATCCTGTGTTTCAATTTTACCTCAACAAAAACAATCCTGTGAGGTACGCTAGGGTATGAGACAGAATTTGTTTGAAAAATCATCCCATGATTTTCCATGGTTGTATGTGGGCTTGAATCTAGGTGCCTTCAGCCTCATATGAACGAATCACATTGCACCATGGCTTTGCTAACAAACCACAATTAAGTACATCCAAGATTGCTCTCACCACTAAGCAGATTAAAGCTTAGTGCAGCAAAATGGCTTGTGGGATGAACACCTAAGGTGACCTCAGAAGATTTTTAAAAAAAGGCTAAGCACGTCCATTGGTTCTGGACTTAATTTCGCCATACGAGGTGCAATGACAGTAAAGTAAAGTAAAGTAAACTAAATGAGAGGTCCTTAGGAAATCCCAGGAATCTTGGCTAGATTGAAAAATGTTAAAAAGGCTGAAAAAAATGATGACAAACTACTTTTTGCAGTTCAGGAAAGCAACACGACTCCAAGATTCCTCTCACAATTACTGCTATTAAGCCTGATTTCACCCAGTCTATATGTGTACTTTTGTTTTTTCTTGCCTAAGTGTAAGGCTTTACTTTTCTCTACATTGAGTCTTCTAGTCCAGCCCCCTGCTGAAGGCAGAAGATCTTATACCATCCTAGGAAAATGCTTGACCAATCTTTTCTTGAAAATCTCCAAGGATGGAGCACACACACCTTTTGGGGCAAGCTATTTCATTGATTAATTGTTCTCTCTATAGGGAAATGTCTTATTTCCAGGTTGGATCTCTCTTTCATCATCTTCCTGTCAGGTGCAAAAGACTAGGATCACACATGAAGTTCAAATTAAAATGGTTTATTACTACTCATGCCTATGCACAGGAATCTACTCAACTAACTGTTAGTACTATTCTGGCACTTGATAAGGATCCATGGAATTTAAAAGGGGTTGGTGTTAGTCCCTTTGTGGCTACGTAGAGATTCTAGGCTGATTCCTGTTTTGACTCTGCTCCCATGTTCTGCCATCCCTTCTCCTAGACTTCCACCCACTGCTTTTGGATCTATCTTCAGGGGACATATTTATTTTCTTGGGAGAATAAGTCCACCCTGTCTTCTTTGTGACAGCCCCTCAAGTACCACAAGACAGTTATCATGTCACCCCAAAACCTTCTTTTCATTAGGCTAGACATTATCTAATTCCCTTAATTATTCATTGTACGATTTAGCCTCCAGATCTCTTATTGCCTTTGTTGTTATTCTCTGCACTCATTCTGGAATCTCAGGATATTTTTTATATTGTGATGACCTGAGCTGGATCTAGTGTTCCAAGTGTGATATTACTAGTGCAATATAAAGCACTACTATCACTTCTCACAATCTTGATGCTATCCCTCTCTTGATGTAGCCAGGACTGCATTGGCCCTTTTGGCAGCTGCAACATATTGCTGGCTCAGTATTAGACTAAGGCAGAGATTGAGGTTTTTTCAAAAAAAATATTTTTAAATCTCCATTTTATTATTTTTATAAATAACTCAAAGTGGAGAACATATTTAATACTCCTCCTATTTTCCTGACAATAACAACCCAATAACAACAAACAATGATTGGCCCAAGGTCACCCAGCCAGCTTTCATGCCTAAGGCAAGGCTAGAACTCATTGTCTCCTAGTTTCTAGCCCCGTGCCTTAACCACTAGACCAAATTGGCTCATAAACTGATGTGGATATTTATTTATGCATTTGTTCATTCATTACCTGACCTTTTATGACACTCCAATCTGAACATGTCTGAGTAATTTACAGATCCTGCAGAACCGAGTGTGTTATATAAACAAAACAAGTATAAACTGAAAAACTAAATCATGCCCCCTGGCATGACATACTACCTCAAGAAAGCATTTCACCCACTGTTTCAATACTAAAGGCCCCCTGGAAGAGACAGGTCTTATGGCCTTCAGCACCTTTGTGGGAGTGGGGCCAGCATTATTTCAAGTTGTGCACTCATTGCTATTAAGTAGTGATTTATGGTTGCAGGGAGAGATGTAATTATGGGCTTTGGAGTATTCATTTTCTAAATGTTCTAACATAAAAGGGAGTCCTGGAAAACTTGCCTATTAAAGGTTGCCACACTGGGTAGACCCCCCATTTATTAGGTGATTGAATTTCTCGCCACTGATGGTCTCTAACTTCCCATTTGGGACCCACAAGCTATTTGTGCACATACAGATGATGCTAGAGGCTGGTGTTCTGCTTTGCAACTTTCTTTTGTTTGTTCCTTTGTTAAATAATCTTAACATAAATATCACATAGAATAGGAATGGGTAGTCTGGTAAGTTTCAAAAGGATCCCTAAGAGCACTCAGACTAACCAAGATTGTTATGGTAACTTTTTTTAAACAAAGTTCAAACTACCAGTCATTTGGTTGAGTTGCGCAGTTACAGAAATTGAATAAACAAACAAACAAATAAACAAATAAACAGCATTTATTTATGTCTGTCTCGCCTTTGTTGTTTTTAATAAATAATTCAAGGCAGTGAATGTACCTAATACTCCTTCCCCCTTCTATTTTTTCTCTTAAAACGGGATTAGAAGTCATGGTCTCCCAGTTTCTAGCCTGGTATTTTAACTATTAGAGACAAACTGGGTCTCTTGTTTAAATAAAACAGGATATGGTGATGAACTGACCATTCAAACATAGAAAATACAGGGAGACATCCAGATGTTGTAAATTGAAACAATTATTCTCTTTGTTTAGCTATCTGTGCTGTTCGGGCAAAATGCCTCCTTTGTTAGAGTGAAGTAAAACATTGTTATATATTATTTGCTGGATATCTCTATCAGTTACCTTGTTTTTGCTCCCAGGTAAATAGTAATGTGCTCCAGTTTTAAATGTCCAGAGGGAGATTGTTTAGGCAAATTCCATTTTGTTCTCTTTTCCCATCACCTGATTTCTCACTGGCATGCTTGATGATAGCCAGAGACAATATTATCTATACTGCATTCCACTATCTAAAATGTATTCCACCGGAGTACGATATGTGTATAATTTATAAGGCACCTGACAAATTAGATTGATTATATCCCTATCAAGTTATAAAGTGGCAGCAGCAACCATCAATTATTTCCATGATGATATGGATATATCACAGGAAATGATTGCTAAAGTATCATCCACATCCTATCTATATTAGATGACTGTGGTTAATGTGAACTTTAACCATTCCCACTTGACTTAATAAAATATTTTAGGTACTTCTAATTTTAAAAGGTAATGGTAAAGCAAAGAGTGGTCAACATGGTCAGACATAGTGAGACTGACAGCATATAAAAAAACCTAGTTTTAGCTTCAGAAATCCTTTTTACTATAGTAGTAAAAGAAATTAAATACATGAGACTGAAGAAAATAAAATTTAGCTAAAATTTTTATACCATGCACACTTATTAAAGCAGAGGTAGACTTCAAGTTACAACCATTTGTTTCAATGACAGTTCAGAATTACAGCAGCCTTGAAAAAAGTGACTTGCACCCTGTATTCACAATTATGACCCAATATTGCATCACCATTGTAGTCACGTGATCGCAGTTTGGGAGCTTGACAACCGTCCTGCATCTACAACTTGATGCTGCATCCTGCAGGGACATGATCGTGATTTGAAACTTTTTCTTTTTAAAATCAATTTCTAGTAAAACACACTCATTAAGCAAACTGGGTTCAGTTGATGATGTTGTGATTTACTTACTGACATGGCAATTTTCTTCACAGCCTCCATAAAAATTGTCATAAAATTGAGTCTGACTTGACTTATGACTGCAATGAGTTTACAATGGAAATTCCAGTTCCAGTTGTGATTGTAAATCAAGGACTGCCCATTCCCACTGAATTCAACTTCAGGTTTTTCTTAACTCCTCCGACTCTCACTTCTATATGACAAAGATGTTCTATCCTAGGCCTCTCAAAACAAGATTTGGCTGTCTGCTAAAAACTCTTTAGTAAAGAAAACAAAATTAGGCTGATAGCCCAGTCTCCTACCAGGCTTGACACAAGGCTAGAGGATGACTCACAATTCCTCTTGTAGTCATGAATGCAGAAACAGAGTTTCCCAAAGCAGTATGAATTAATTGTTCTCTGCCAAACTCCCCTCCCCTTCGCTCCTCTTTTTAATCCCTCTAGGAGGGCCCAATCACCAGCTACCTGTGCTATGCCTTCCGAGACAGCCCTGATTCCTGAGCTGCTTCCTTCTCCTAGCAGCTCTGCACATATGTACATCAGGGACAGTTTCCACCGGTTCTGCTTCACTGCTCTTCAACTTGGAAGGCAGCTGATGACTGACAGGTATCCCTGGCCCCAGCTCTGTCTCTGAGTGTTTGATTCTGTTAATAAGAGGCTAGACGCGAGTAGTGAAAGTGACAACAGCTCTTTATTTTACAGCACAAGCATAACAAGAACGTATTTACAAGCATTTTGACAGCTTTTATACACTTTTGAATGGCGCGCCTTAGCCAATCAGAGAGCAGGGTTCTCCCGCTCTCTGAATGCCGGCAGCCAGACTTGCTGTCTCCACCACTCCTTATATGGGTATAGAACATTGAGTTTTCTTTTTATTACCTGAGAAAGAGCGAGCTAAGAACTTGCGGAGAGCTGGAAGTGGAGGAAGTCTTCTGAATGAGGACAAGCTACACGCATTGTAGGTCCTAGCACTATTTAATTTTAAAATCATATTTTAGAAAATATATTGAATGTAGAATTGGAAGTTGAGTCAGGGTAACTGGACTTCTTTTCTTTTTGGTTTGAAACCAAATTTACCCAAGTAGTTTTTTTAGTCCTTAGAGATATGTTGTGACGGTATATAATAGCAATAAAAGTAATGAAATTTAGTTTTGCAATAATAAAAAACAATAAAGGAAAAGAAAGCAAAACTCATGTCCTATTCTCATGTGTTAATGTCAGCTAGGTCATACTTAAAGTCATACTTTAAAGTGCCCCTTTTTCTCTCTTGCATTTAATCTTGCGAATATCGGTAGTGCAAAGCTAATGCAAAGTCATTTGAAAATAGTGTATTTGTTTTAGTTTCAAACATGCCCCCCCCCTCAAAATTTAATATAAACACAGTTTATAAAAATGGCCGGCTTTATTTCCATTCTTTCATATTAGTATATTAGAGGAAAACATTTTGGTGGATGTAAATTCTATGAAGTTCTATCCTTCAACTCTTTCTAGAAGGGAGATTTTCTGCTGCTTGTATATGAGATGGAAATTTAAAAGATTGTTTATGTTGTGAAGTCTTTTGCAAGCAGGATGTTGTCCAGAATTCTTCTGTCTGAAAATCACTCCTGATCCTTTCCCAGTTTCCCATGGAAAAAAAAAGCCAACAGTGTCTTTCAGGAATTTTATATCTGAGGAAAGGAATGATGCCAATAAACAGTTTTAGTTTTAGAGGCACAGACATCTAAAATGTTGAAGTTTGGATCAGCTCAAATTTGCCATTTGTGCAAGTGATTAGTTCTGATAATGCCCTATATGCACATCTTCAGTCTTTAAGACACCTTGAAAATGCAGATTAAATTGAAATCCAATTGCAAGTTGTGGTTTAATTGCAAAAAAGAAAAAAAAAACTTTGTGTTTTCCTCCAAATAGTTGCTGTGTGTTCTGTTTTTGCCATTACAGAAACTTCTGGTTTAACCGGACACATTCTTAGATTAATTCTTCTTGATTTTAATGCCATCCTACCCTGTTTGCCATTCCTGGTTGAAATTTTCTTTTGCCCTCTAATGTCAAATGTTGAGTTGCCACATTGGACTAAGTGTCTTTTGTTGATTTTGGATTTAATGCAAGCTATAAACCTATCCACTGTGGTTTTCAACATTGCTTGTGGCTCAACATGATACATCAATCAAAACATCGTAACTTGTGCAAAACCATGGTAGAATTAAGCAAGAAAATTCCTGGCATTTTCTTTTGCAGATCCTTTCTGAAAATGAGTTTTGCAATTGAGGAAGTTTGCTTTTCGGAGGTGATTATTGCTTTATGTACCGTGGTGTCACTATTCATTTATGTACGAATGTTAACAAAGAACAAACAACCATCCCCACCAGGACCTTGGTCACTTCCTATTTTGGGGAATCTTCTCCAGCTTGGAGATCATCCTTATGTTTTCTTCGATCAGATGAGGAAGAAATATGGAGATGTGTTTCAGATACAGCTTGGAATGGTTCCTGTTGTGGTTGTTAATGGCCTGGATGTTGCCAGACACGTCCTGCTGAGGGACGGAGAAAGCTTTGCTGGCCGACCTGATATGCACACCTTTTCTTTTTTCGCCAATGGTGAGAGCTTATCATTTTCGTCAAAGTTTGGAGAGAGTTGGAAGCTGCAGAAAAAAATTGCTGCCAAGGCATTGAGGTCACTGGCCAAATCTGAAGCCAAGTCCTCTACCTGCTCTTGTCTTCTAGAAGAGCATGTTTGCGCTGAGGCATCTGAACTGGTGAAAACTTTTTTAGAACTCTCCAAGAAAAGGAGCTTTGATCCCGTTGCAGTGGCAACCTGCACTGTGGCTAATGTGGTGTGTGCCCTCTGCTTCGGCAAGAGGTACAGCCACAGTGATGAAGAATTTCTGAGTGTGATCCAAATGAGTCACGATCTTATCAAAGCCTCAGGCATCTTCAATCCTGCCGACTTCATCCCGTCCCTTCGTTATCTTCCACTTCCTGCTGCGAAGGTTGCCCGCACGTTTTATGGAAAGTTCAACAACTTTGTGGCAAAACATGTGGAAGACCATTATGTCACCTATGATAAGGTAAGCATTTACCAGTGGGAATTGAAAATATGTTTATTGTTAAGATATTTAATTTAATAGCTGGAACAGTAAAAGCGTATAATGGGCCAGAACACAGCTGTAGTTGTTTGGTTGGAGAGTGCAGGCTCCTGGATGAGGCAATCTATGTTAGGATTGGTTGCTTGGTGAGAAGCGGGAGTTTCCCTTTTTCCCGCCTTTTTTCTTCTGTGTGCTCTGTTCTGAGATTTACCTGATGATTTATCTCATGATGTTCCTGACTATCTTGTCTGCTGTGAAGATAGATGTTAAATATATTTATTTATATAAAACTACAAGTTTATTTCAGTGTGTCTGGCTTCATTTGGACACCTGCTGTGCAATTCCTTCACACTTATACTTCCACCCTATGCTTAGAGGTTCTATAGGCAGTCCTTGCATAGCAACAATAATTGGGACTGGCAACTCTGTTGTTAAGTGATGCTGTCATAAAGTGCAATGTCATGTGACTCCGGCAACTTAAGGTGGCAATTGTGGCAGTTCTGGCTTCTATCGTTAAGCATGTCATCTGATCACCATTTGTGATCTCCCTATTGACTTTGCTTATAAGAAACCGACAGTGAAAGCTGCAAATGATGATCATATGATCCCAGGATGCTCTGATCATTGTAATTGCAAGTTAGTTATCCAGTGCTCAAATAACAATCTTGTGACTATAGGGGGCACAGTGATGGCTGCAGCTACAAGGACCGATCATACATCTCCCTGTTATAATGATCACTGAATGAGTCATCAGTAAACAAGGACTACCTCTATGTTCTTAGCTTGCTTTTTCTTATCCTTCATGACTCTTGATTATTTTTGAATTATATTTGCTTTTTCGCCAAAAGAACTTCTCTTAGTACATTCTAAAGGCCTGTACTTGGCTTATAGGAAAAATAATGTAAATTCTCTCAGTACAGAATTAAACAAATTACAGCTTATAGAGTATACAGTGTGAGATCTTTAGATGAAAATAACATCCTATATTTTGTTTGCTTCCTTTAGAATGTTCTCAGAGATATCACCGATGCCTTAATTAATGTTAGCAATGAAAGAAAAGCAGATGAGAAAACTGTAACCTTATCAAATGAAAAAATAATAATTACTGTCAATGACATCTTTGGAGCTGGTAAGTATTATTTCCCCCCTCAATACTTTAAGCTGTCTTTTGGTGTGATCTTTTTTTCGACAGAGAAGATGTGAAAGAATTATAAGGGGACACACGCACCCCAATTCTTGTTGCTGGGTTTAGCAAGCAACAGAGCAACAATTTCAGAGTGGTGAAATTCAAACAAAGAATGACTGACACCAGTCTGTCTCTGTAACAACCTCTAGTCTGATTTGTGTGTCTGAACCTTATATGAAGTTATAATAAATGGATATAATACCGGTAGTCCTCGACTTACAACAGTTCATTTAGTGACCTTTCAAAGTTATAACAGCACTGAAAAAAGTGACTTATGACAATTTTTCACAACTATGACCCTTGTAGCATCCCCATGGTCACATGATCAAAATTTGGATGCTTTGTTCATATTTATGACGATTGCATTGTGCTGTGGTCATGTGAACAGCTTTTGTGACCTTCTGACAAGCAAAAGGAACCCAGATTCACCTAAGAGTCATGTTACTAAATTAACTACTGCAATGATTCACTTAACAACTGTAGCTAGAAAAGTGGTAAAATGGAGCAAAACTCATTTAACAAATGTCTCACTTAACAACATAAATTTTGGGCTCAATTGTACTTGTATGTTGAGGACCACCTGTACTGTGATTGCAACTGAACATAGCCTAACTCACTTCATCATTTAGCATGAATGTTAAAGCATGGCGATAAGAACTTGAGGCTGGGGAAACATATTTATTTCTACTCTTCTATTGCATTTTCTGATAGCTGTCCAGGTGACTTGCTCCTTATTGGGCAGGGAATGAATCTGTGAGCCATCGTTTGAGTCACTGTGAAGAATATTGTAAACATCTGGCTCAGATTTGCTCAACCTTAAACTCCAACTGGGCTGGTACAGTCAAAGTATTCTGACACACAGCCATGCTTGGTTATCTGGGAAGAACCTGACCTTGTAATTCCTGAAAAAATACACAGGACTCTTAGTATTGTGTATCTGGCCACCTTAGAAGAACGTGGTCCCTTACAGTTTGTGGAGGTTGTTTGGGAAGTGATATGTGTTTGGGTCAGTAGCCTTTTAGGTGGTTTTTTCCATTAGCATTTAAAGAGATGGTGATATGCTCAAAAGACCATTGATGAACCTTAACATCCTGGACAATATTCAATCTTTTTGTTGTTGAAAATATAATTGGGTTGTGGTTACAGATGTTCCTGAAAAAAACGGATTATCTGGATTATTTTCAGTTAGGTTTCAGATTGGGACCCAGAACACAGACAGCATTAATTACACTTGATGTGCTATTATCCTCCTTGATGTCACAGTGGTTTTTAATGATTGCTTGTATGTATACTGAGAATTTATGCAGCAGAGATTATGTGTTCAATCACACTTGGCCAATAAAGAATTGTGTTCTCCTCTCCTCTCCTCCACTCCATTCCACTCCAGTCTAATCATCAATCATAGTATCATTCTGGTCAGGTTGCAGGTATGGGAATACAGAGCATAGTTTTATGGTGTTCTCCTCTCTCCATGGTTGATTCCAATTAGCATTGGTTGGAGGTTGAAGAGATTCCTAATTTTCAAGGGGTCTAAGAATTTTGACAACCTGTCAGCTGCCACATTATTATTATTATTATTATTATTATTATTATTATTATTATTGTTGTTGTTGTTGTTGTTGTTGTTGTTGTTGT
>JANHFJ010006324.1:70043-88312 GCA_032468195.1 Cerberus rynchops | reverse complement strand
ACAAACAGGTTAAACCTACAAACAATACACAATCTAGCACCACATTAAAGACAAATACAATTAACAAAACCTCAGGTCAACAGCTTACGCTGAAAGATAACCAAGATCAATGGTTTCCAGTTTCCAGGAAGATATTCCAGGACAAAGAGATACCACCCAAAATATCACTTCTCATTATTCCACAGGGAAGAACAATCATTTAGCAGGTTTTGTGTCCTTCTGTGTCTGCTTTATAAACTTATATTGGCTGGTAGCACCAAATAAATACTGTCCCTGGCAATTACCAGCGTTTAATTTTGAGGATGAGTTGGTATAATCAATTATGTCTTTTAATTTGCTAGATAGCATTTTACAGAACTTAATTTTCTATAACTACATCTTTCAAATTATCTTCAGGTGGTGTTCAGAATACAATCAAACATTCCTTCCAGAGCATTTGGCACCAAAAATACAGTTTTTCCTTCTTCTAAATGAAGCCAGATTTATATATACAGTAGTTACAGTTGATGACTAAGGCATTCTAACAGCTGTGTATTCAACACTTTGTTTCAGATTTTTGCAAGAACTTTGGACATGTATTTTCCATGATCCTTATAGACTCCTGAAAGTTGCCAAAGGCTACAAAGCTATTGATATCTCTACAACATTATTTAAAATATTATTTAAACTTTTCTTGCCCTCCAATCAAATTTTCTATATGTCAAGGTTATAAGCAGAGAGCCAGCCTGTTGTTATGGATTTTTAAATAGTTAGGAACCTAGCAATAGGATTTTCTCATGACCCTGAGCTGTGGATTGTCATCATCCCTGTTATTATTACTACCATTACTCTAATCATCACCACATAAAGTGCTATTTGGGGAAGAGAAAGGATGCATTAATTCATTCTTCAATACATTTAAAAGTTATTTATGAACTTGTTATAAGTATATACAGATTTGAAAGAGGATTAACTTGTGCTTTTAAAACATTAGAGTGATTTCAGATATACATATGGTTTTACCTGGGCCATATTTAACTTCAAAAGAGATCATCCCACAGTTATATCTGTTCCTTTTTTTTTAAAGGGCACAGTTTAGATCTGGTTTAGTACACAAGCCTAATGCTCTAATTATTGCAATGAGCATTCTTCTATCCCACGACACGTGAATGTGAAAAGCTAGTAAGTTTGTAACCAGAAATATTGCTCATGTCGATCAGCAGAATGAATGAATTGGCCCCTCTTAAAAGCATTCAGAGATAAGAACACTGGCACAAGTTGAAAGTACACATGGAAGATAGTAGTAGGATGAAGTTAAATGTTAATATTTGAAGAACTGAAGAGAAGAAGAAAAACAGTCCTATTGCTACAAGCTGTCCAATTGTAGAACAGATTGACTCTGAACAGACTGAAAAGATGGCAAAGTCTTTCTTTAAAAGAGTTGAACAATCTGAATGTCTGCTTATCAGATATGCACTTCCAACAAACTAAACAATTTTTAAAGATCTTTCCAACTCTGTTATGCTATTGTAGAAACTTGATTTGGGAGGTTGTTTTGCCCAAAGAGTAGAACGTATCTAAAGTTCATTACACCTCCTGGTGACCTGTTTTAGCAATAAACTTGGTGAAACAGTGGTTTGCATATAAAACTGGTTCTTCTGCTCTTTGGATGTGTCTCTATCATCATCATTATCACCTCCACCCATTTGTGCATTATTGTATGCAATAGTTTCCCTGCACTGCTATCTTCTTTCTGCAGAATCCTAGAGAATTATATGAGACCTAACTGCCACAAGCTTGCAGACTTCCAAAACATGCAAGACTAGACATTATGAAATTTAAAAAGCCTACATACAGTATCATAAGATATGCATACACTTACAGGTATTCAAGCAAGGCAGAACAGAAACTAATATTAATTTTCTGACAAAATGACACGAAATACAGAGTTGTACAGCCTAGAGGCCATAATGAAGGGGACTCTATTTCACACACTTTTCCATATTATTCTTCATTTAAAAAGACAAAGCATCAATAAGTTAAGTAAAAATACTCAGATGTTAAAATGAAGCATTCCACAGTCTTATCTAATTAATAAAAATTCTATCCTTATTTAACAAAACATGCTATCTTAAGGGAAATCCAAATGTTCAATGTGATATAAGTCCATGGGTAGAATCTTCTTTTTCTTTCAGCTGTTCCCATTAGGGGTTGCCACAGCAAATCATCTTGTCACGCCTAAAAGGAAAATATATGCTGGGGTTTTATATTCTACGGTTTTGCAAGTATTACAGTAGTTTCTTTTAGTCATGACACATTGTAAGAAAGGCTGAGGAGTTGGGGATTTGGTTTTAGATAGCAACAACTCGGAGGCCATTGTCTTGTTACATTCCTTCTGAACTTTCTCATGAGAACCGAGGACAGTCCTTTTGCACCTGATGAGGGCAGTTTGCAGAGATGAACTTCGGATGCTACCTTGGCCAGATTGGAGAGCAATTGGCATGTGATTAATGGAAAGGAACTTTCAGTTTAGCTGGGTGCAGAAAGCCCGGAAATTTCAGATTCAGGATTTCTCCAGACATACCAATACAATGTGTTAAGGATGATCCCTGTTAGGAGAACAAGTGCACTCAGAGAAACGTAATGAGAGTGGTGTTGAATAACACACAACCAGCATACAGATACACCATATAGTAAAATGTAGGTTTTACTTCCAGTAGAAAAAAATAAACAAAGACCATCAAACAATCCAAATCATACATGGTTAAAGCAGATAGTAATCAATATCATCAGTCAAGGAATAATCCCAAAAATGAAATCCAATATCATAACCAATATTCAGTAACAGTTAATAGTTGGAAACCTTACAGCAATTCAAGCAGAACAATACACGGCAAATCCAAAGAATAATAAGGGGGAAAAATCTGGCTCCATTTTATGGCTGTTGAAGGAAAACATCAGCCAATCATAATTACAGTTCTCTTAAAGATACAGTATTACATTACAATCTTGGTTTATATATTTCCAACCCAACTGTTAGGTGACTATTATTCCTAACACTTACTTACCATTATGTCCTAAAAGGAAAAGTTCTGATTTCAAATAAATATTGATGTTTAAAATCCTGTTGTTCACATTCCCAATATACATTTGAAGTGCCTTTATAGATTCTTAATAATTTCTCTGATGTTATGTACCAACAATATATCATTTTATAAAAATTATTATTGAGATCATACTTCAGTGTAAATCTCAGCATCTTTAATCACACCTTTTCCCATTGATCCACCTGTATATTATAGCCAAAATTCTAACTCCACTTTGTTTTCTAACCTGCTTTTCCTCTGTTTGAATTTCAAGAAAAATTTACACACGTTAGCAATTAGATGCTATCATCAGTACACAATTGTATTTCAAATTTGTTCTTGCTTTGCTCCACACATTTAGTCTTTTTATCTATTTTAAATCTTTCATATAACTATACATGAGAATATCATTGACAACAATATCCTTCTGCAATCCACTGATTTATTTTGATTTGATTTTAAGTTCTGCTTGATAGTTTTCCAATACTTCTTGCTATGTCAACCTTTTATCAGTCTACCAGTTTTCTGCTATTACTTGCTTCTTGAATTAAGATCAAAGTGTTTTCAGGTACAACCTGTGTTCACATCTATTCCATGATCTCAGTATTGTCTAATACAATGATTTTTAAAGTCCATATTAATTTTAACTTTATCATATCACCAAAAATATCCATGCCATTCAAATCTTGGGTTGTGAGCTAATTACAAAACTCTCTTATTTTTAGCGGCATCCATTCTTTCATCCAGACCAAACAACAACCATTTAAATATATTCTTAATTCTGGTAAACCAAATCCTCTTTATTTTGCATCTTACAACACTTTATATATAAGTCATGGGTTTTTTTCCCCCTTGCCATATAAATTTAGATATACAGTGAACCCTCGTTTATCGCGGTAGATAGGTTCCAAACCCGGCAGCGATAGCTGAAAATCCGCGAAGTAGGGACACCATTATAATATATACATACGTAATGAAAAAAGTCCGCGAAGTCGTGAATCCGAACCGCGAAGTAGCGAGGGCTCACTGTACATACGTAATGAAAAAAGTCCGCGAAGTCGTGAATCCGCGATGGTCGAACCGCGAAGTAGCGAGGGCTCACTGTATGTTTTACCAGTGTTTAAATGGTGCATCTGTTGTCAAAATAGTTATTTATAGACTGCTGCCAATAAGTCACAAAGATAATCCTCTTTTGGATAGTTCCATTAAGTCAATTTCAAACAATCTGCTCTCTGTGAACACCATTTATATGGAATGCAACTGTTAAAAGGGAAGAGAAACAGAGTTTCCATTTACCTGAAAATTGAAATTGCCAATACAACCTTTAACACAAATATTCCCAGGGTTCTAAATTTATACCTAAGCATCTCCAGCTCATCAAACCTTTGTAAGTTGTAAATTCTCTCACTCAAGCACGCAGTAGATTAGCACAAAAGCAAGTAAAACCTCTCTCCTATAATACCTTGGTACAAGTTTTAGATGGCAAAACACAGGCAAAGAGTGCATTTAAATGTTCTTTTCTTAGTTATTGAAATAATTTTGCAAGATTGACATGATACAACTTAGAAGCAAACAAACAACAGCAAGGAAAAAAAAAACTACAAGTATAACAATAGACGCAGATGCCAAGGAATTTGTCTTTGTATCTGGTGTCGCCATCCTGGCTGTGAAAAATAAACTTTAATGGGAGGAACCAGTGAAAAAAAAAAAAAAGCCCAGAAAAGCTTAAGCTTCAAATTGAGAGGGTAAGATTTGTGTCAGAGCACTTGGCAGATGAAAATAATCACACTTTTAATTCTTTAAATGTCTCTCATGCCTTCAAAGCTCTTTGATGCTTTGGGGCTGTAGCCCACAGTGGCTATTTTGTATAGGACTCTCACCATTTAATCCAGTATTTGTTTATTTATTTCCCACTTTTATTATTTTTTACAAATAACTGAAGGCAGCGACATATCCAACACACCTTCCTCCTCCTGCCTTTCCCACATCTGTGCGGTGAGTTGGGCTGAGAGTGTATGAATGGCCCAAGGTCACCCACCTGGGTTTTATGACTAAGGCAGGACTTGAACTCATAGTCTTTTGCTTTTTAGCCTGGTGCCTTAGCCACTAGACCAAATTGGGAATGAATCCAGGCAACATTCTAACTTTGGGGTGCTTAAATGTCAATGCCCTCTCAATTCAATTGACTAGTTGCAATGGTATGTGCGAATGACAGGAGGATAAGCTGGAAACTGAGCAACCAGCATATAAAAGACATTTCAGTCCACAGAAGGAAAGTAGGGATGGAACTCCCCCTAATTTCCCAGAGAGTAAAAAGAGACCAAGGAGATATACTTTTAGTCAGGGGGTGAAATCCGACTGGTTTTCCTGTCAGTTTGGTGTGCGCACATGCGCGCCAAACGTGCTGCAGTGCGGCTCTTTAAACAGCTTTTAGAGGCTCTGGAGGCAGAAGGGATCATCAAGAAGACTCCGCAGACACTCAAAACAGCTGCTTCATGTAAGTAGAAAAAAAATGGAGTGCGTATAAAGAAGAATAGGGGCTCAGGTGGGTGGGTGGTGGGGCAATTTCAAACGTCTACTACCGGTTCTGCCGAACCGGCTAGAACCAGCTGAATTTCACCTCTGCTTTTAGTCTCCCAAGATTCTGTAAGTCAGGGGTCCCCAAACCTCGGTGAAGAGACCAGTACCAGTTTGTGGCCTGTCAGGTACTGGGTTGCACAAGCAGTGGGCCAGCATGTGAAACTTCGTTTGTGCGCGCAGGGTATCTAGGTTGCATATCCAAAAACATCTCCCCCCTCCGCTGTCCCCACCACTGCTGCTGCCACCGGTTTATGGTACCAGAAAGGTTGGGGACTTACAATTTATTGTAAGTGTAAGTGTAACCTTAAATACAGGTAGTCCTCAACTTACAGCAGTTCATTTAGTGACTGTTCAAAATTACAATAGCATTGAAAAAGTGACTTATGACCATTTTTCATGGTTATAACCTTTGTAGCATCCTCATGGTCACGTGATCAATATTCATGTTTGGCAACTGGTTCATACTCATGACCGTTGCTCTGTCCCAAGATCATGTGATCACCTCTTGCAACCTTCTGACAAGCAAAGTCAATGGGGAAGCCAGATTCACTTAGCAACCAGGTTACTAACTTATCAACTGCAGTCATTCACTTAACAATTGTGGCAAGAAATGTCATAAAATGGGGTAAAACTCACTTAACAAACATCTCACTTAACAACAGAAATTTTGGGTTCAGTTTGGTTGTAAGTGGAGGACTACTTGTAAAGACAGGGCTAGTATTCAGGGTTGTTACTGGGTTACCTTGAAGGGGCAACATTAGTCCCATTAATGACATTACCCATTAAGTTCTTAATTCTTTTTGTTCCTTATTCTCAATATATTATCTTCAGGAGAAAGATATATGAATTCAGAGATAACGTATTAGCTGTTTCAGAGTTGGTTTTTCACTATAATATCGCAGTGATGCCAGTCAATCAGAGTTGCATATCATAACTTGATGTGCAGCAAAGATAACACAACTAATCAAGCTAAGTCACTTCCA
This sequence comes from Cerberus rynchops, assembly GCA_032468195.1. Taxonomy (NCBI): domain Eukaryota; kingdom Metazoa; phylum Chordata; class Lepidosauria; order Squamata; family Homalopsidae; genus Cerberus; species Cerberus rynchops. The sequence goes on along the minus strand of JANHFJ010006324.1, from coordinate 81,684 downwards.
GTCGCAAGCAGGGACAGGAAGGAAGACAGCAATATTCTCAAGTATCATTCAAATACAATGACTGCAGAACCAAAAGCAATCTTATACGAAGAACAAACAAATCTCTCCCTCAGATACAGTTTATGAATAAGCAGCTTTATAGGCCTAATACAACATTTGTAAAGCAGCACTTATTAGATACAATCAGGCCAATCAGCCAAACATTCTTCATTCATTCTGGTATTATTCAAGAAAGCCTGCATAACAAAATAGTTCAGTAATCTAGAGTCCATTCAGAAACAGGCCTAGAAAAATGAAAAGTATCAGTTGTCTTGATTTTTCTTAGCAATACACGCGTAGAAATAACTTGACAGTTCCTGACTTGAAGATAAAAATGATTAAGAAATTATGGAATCCTTCAGCCAAGATGTAGATAGTAGGTTTTTAGGGTAAAATTCAAATTACCATCCAAATAAACCTTGTGATTTCTGAAAAAACATTTTCTTCTGATGTTTCATTTAGCAGATCAAGTGCTTTTAAACAAGGAAGAGTTTGTCAACATGTGAACACAAGGACCATTCAACTCTCAAAAGAAGACTGTTTTTGTCTACTGATTTTGTGATCAATATTTGCGCAGGAATAGGGGCTGCACACATTTCATAAACTAGATGTGCATACACCACAATTCATCCCAATCCAAACCCCATATACTTCAAATAGAGTTTGAAAATAACCCCATCACCTGACCATGGTTCAACGTATTTACTCTATTTCTGAATTAATTTTCATAATGCATTTTCCTGGGAAATGTTGACCATGATTTAAAGAAGTGAACCAGCTGCAAAATTAAGTCAGTATAATGTGGATTCAGATCACGCAGCCCATGCATAACAACTGTAAAATAAAATTTCACTCTGCCATCTTTGTACCATGGGCCCCGCTGTTGTGGTATAAAAATGGAATTGGTTTGTGGCACCAGCAATTACATCCTTAGTGGCCGTAGTGGAAATCTTGTAATAACAATGCTACAAGTAGTGAGACCCCATGCATCTGCAATATTTCCAGCTGTCTTTTGGTGGATTTTATAGAGAATGGCTTTGTTTCTTCAGCAGAAAAGAACCACTTATGTAATCTGATGGATGTTTAAGGAACAGTGCAGACTGAGGAAAAATTCCAGTCAGAAACTTGGTTAATTGTCCTGTTAGGAAACTTCTCCTTAATTCCAGGTTGCTTCTCTCTTTGATTAGTTTCCAACCATTGTTTCTTGTCCTGCCCAGAGGTGAAATTCAGCAGTTTCAGCAGAACCAGTAGTAAATTTTCTAAGCAGTTCGGAGAACCGGTTGTTAGAAGTAAATCTCCTTTTGTTTTTTTCCCCACTTTATAGGGTTAATCCTGTAAGGAAGGCAGGAAACATTCTGGTGTTGTTTCTAGCCTAATCTTTATTGCTCTGCTTACAGAAACTGCTCACGTGAGCACTCAGCCATGCCCACCAAGCCACACACACAGAACCGGTAGTAAAAAATATTGAATTTCACCACTGTAAAAAATATTGAATTCCTGCTCTCTGGTGTTGTGTAGAATAATTTGACCCCCTCTTCTTTGTGGCAGCCCCTCAAATACTAGAATACTGCTATCATGTCGCCCCTAATTCTTCTTTTCTTTAGACTAGCCAAACCCCAAACCTGCAGCAGTTCTTCATACAGTATGTTTTAATCTCCAGGCCTTTGATCACCTTAGTTGCTCTTCTCCCAACTTTTTCCATCATCTTTTTTGTTGTATGGTGACCAAGATTGGTTGCAGTATTCCAGGTGTGGTCTTATCAGGGTAAATTTATATTCCCCCATGTCACTGTTAAAGTGACTCTGGGTGGCTTATAAAGATAATATACAATGATTAAAATTAAGAAAGATTAAACAGATACTAAAAACCAAGAGACAGGCAACACAGGGAGGGGAGGATCTTCTCTCTACCCAGTCAGCCATCCAGTCCATTGGCCCCCAGCAGAGTTAGGTTTTAAGGCTATTCTGGAAAATCAGGAGTCAGGGGGGAATACTCCAAAACATGGGGGTCACAGCAAAAAGGCTCTTCTCCTGGATCACAATTCTTTGATAGTTGGGACTCTAAGTAGGTCCTCTCTGCTAGAAAGAGTGGGCTAACCAATTTCATTGGAGCTAGATAGCTTCTTAGACACTACTTCTTTCTTACCAGGCATTTTTGCACCTCTTTTTAGTAACTAAATGAGGGGGTGAAGCTTCCTGCACAGTCACAGATAGAGGGCAGAAGGCATAGAAAGCTTGGTTATGAAGTTTCATTTATACTGATGATGCAGTGGTGAAATTCAGCCGGATCGCACTACATTGCCCGAACCGGTAGTGGTGATTTGAAATTGGCCCCGCCCATCCACCCCTGCCCTTATCCTTCATTTTTTTTAACTTGCCTTAATCAGCTGTTTGGAGCATCTGTGGAGCCTTCCTGATGATCCCCACTGCCTCTGGAGCCTGTAAAAGTGGTTTAAAGAGCCACGCTGCAGCGCATTTCGCGCACATGCGCACACACCGAACCGGTAGCAAAACCGGTTGGATTCCACCCCTGTGATGATGTCCCAATTGCCCTTTATCCATATTTGATAGTCCAAGCTATATTTAGAATATAGAAATAAATGGCAGTGAGAAGACCTTTGTCTTCATTTCGCAACCATAATTGGGATCAGAAATTCATCATTAAAGTGAAGTATTGCTAAGTAAAATCATAACTAGGCTCACTTCAGCTTTCCTTTGATTTGCAGAAGTTGTAAAAGTGAGGATTGGTTGTAAAGTTACTTTCTCATTACCACCATAACTGTGAACAGTCGTTGCATAAGGCAGTTGCTAAACAAGGACTATCTGTATGCCTGCTAAAATGTGCATAAAAATAAAAATATAAGCTGTCGTAAATCCAAGATGTATACACTAGTCCTGAAATACAACAAAACAATTACTGTAAAAGAGCTACCAAGCAAGAAATCAGGTGCCTGGCTATGGTTGTGTGAGCACACATAATGGACACATGAAGTGTGTCCTCCTATTCACATGATGAATGTTTCCTTGGGATACAGATTGGGTCCTCAGATTTATGTGATGTAAGGAACTTCCACTTTTCGTTGTTCTGCTGGTTAACTGCTGTATTGCAGAAGGTCAAATGCATGTCAAAACTTCATGAGCAGAGCAAGGTGACTGTGTCTTCTGGGACAAAAAAGGATAATTACTAAGTCCAGAAAGTATAGTGTAAAAAAAAAAAAGGGAACTGCCTTGCTTCATTTTCTTTTGTTTGAAAAAGGGAATGTTGACTGGGGGGTGGGGGGAGGGAGAGAACAAGTTACAACAGAGGACAGACAAGTGGCAATTACTCTTACAAACAATTCGCTTACAATATTTGTTCCATAGGAATTTCCTCTGTACTGTATCCTGTTGCTTATTAACTTTTAGAAATCTGACTATTATGTATCCGATAATGTCTATCCCTATCATAAGTTGAAAAAATGAGTTTTTCTCTACAGAAATGTCATTAAAGAGACTGTTGTGCAGGGGTGTCAAACTCAATGTCATTGAGGGACACATCAGGGTTGTGTCTGACCTCAGAGAGGCTGGGGGGGGGGGACGGTATGGCCAGGGTGGGCATGGCCAGCTCAATGTCACTTTTGTCAGGGTGCCTGTGTTGGCCTGAGTGCTCTGCCAGTGAAAATGGAGCTCCGTTTTTGCTGATAGAGGCACCATGAGCCAGTCCTTTGCTGTTTCCAGGTTGGCCCCATGGGCCAGATCTAAGCACCCCAGTTTGACACCCCTGCTCTAAGAGAACCAGCTTTTTTTGATGGCAAGGATCTGTTTTTGCATACAATTTTAATATATCTTTTTGACCGCTAAATAATAGTTCTGTTATATAACTCATACAGGGGTGGAATCCGACTGGTTTTGCTACTGGTTTGGTGCACATGCATGCGCGCCAACCGTGTTGCAGTGCGGCTCTTTAAAGCTCATTTACAGGCATCAGAGACAGCCAGGTTCATTAGGAAGGACCCAGAAATGCTCCAAACAGCTGAACAAGGTAAGAAAAAGAAAAAAACGAAGCTCCTATAAGAAAAGGGCAAGGGCAGGTGGGAGGGGCCAATTTCAAATCGCCACTACCAGTTCGGGCGATATGGTGGGATCCGGCTGAATTTCACCCCTGAACTCATACCATTTTTTTCAGTTTCTTCTCATGTATGGTTTACTGTTTGTTTGTTTTTTAAAACTTCTGTTGAGTATATATTTAACTTGTTCAGTGACTGAAGATCAAGCAATCTCTGACTTGCAAGAGATCTATGCTGATCTGCTCCAGCACAAGAAGAGATAATGAAATACCATCAAGTCCATGATGTCCATGCACCAGAGTGGGTGGATGTACCATCCACACTGTAGGACTAACACAACAGCAGAGAAAAGTGAAACAAACAAGTTAATATTCAGTGTCCCCTGTTTTTGGTGCCTTTGAATCAGTTTTTACTCCTGGCAACTATCTGGACAAGTTCTTGCAGGCTTTTTGGCAGGATTTTAGAAGTAGTTTGCCATTGCCACCTTCTTAGGGCTGACAAAGAGGGACTGGCCCAAGATCGTACTGCTGGCTTGGTGCCTGAGTTGGAAGTAGAACTGAAGGTCTCCCAGTTACTATACCAATACCTTGTTCACTACACTAAACTGGCTTTCACTCTGTATCTGTCTCCAAGGTAAGAAGAGATGGGATTATAACCTAAATGGGGATTTTAAAAATTAGCAGATTAATTCAGAAATGCGTGAAATGGAACATGGGCAAAAGAGACACCAAATGGAAATTGTTACTCCAATATTTAGGAAAGAAGAATGAGGATTGTAAAATTCCTGCTACAAAAGTGAGATATGGAATATGCTACCACCATGATAAAATAGACATCACTAGTATCACCCAACAGAGTGATAGCAAATGAATGTCAAAACCTAGCTTGTAAAATAGCTGATTTCACCTAATATATAGCTGTTAATAGCTAATAATCCAAATCAATATTTCTCCACCTTGGTAACTTTATGGACTTCAACTCCCAGAATTCCCCAGCCGTTAAAGTTGCCAAGGTTGAGAAACACTGACATAAATCACAAATCAGCCCATTTGACCCAATACATTACATTATTTTGCAATATTCATTAACGAGAACCCAAATGAAACTGTTCTTCTCCAATACTTCCCTATTATGGCACTCCATTCACAGCACAATACCACTAAAAATGCATCACACACCTTGAGGTCCAAAAACCATTGGGTCATTAATACAAGTGAGAAAACCATTTTTCAGGAACAATGGATGCCCTGAGTTTGCCATTACTTCAATCTCTCAAAGCAGAAGCAACTTATTTAAGTATTTTCTGGTGCTTTGAGGAAACATAATGATAAACAGCTGAACACATCTCATTAACATTTGGCTGGCACGATGAAAACGAAAGTTGGGATAAAGCAAGAGTCCAGTCCAGCATCTTGTCAGAAGAAATGGGAAAACTGGTTTTTTTCCCCAGTTCCAATAGAGACCCATCATGGTTTATGCTTCTAAAAATTCCCAGGATGTTCCATCCATTTGTGCAGTTTTAATCATCTCACAAAGTGTGAATTATTGATGATGCTGGTTGAAGGCTTGTGTTGTAATGGGAAACAAGAAGAATGGGTTGATATACAACCATTCTCTATATCAAAATACACAGAATTCTGCAACACATATCTAGGATTACCAGTTTATTCTGAGGTATTGTCAATACTACAGGCCAAATATAACATAGAAAAGCCAAGCAAAATAAACTAATAAATGTAAATATTCAGTGTTTTACTTTCAGATAAGTGGATATAGATGTACACTTAAATAAGTAGTGTATTAATAAAGTAATTCCTTGGCAAAATATTCTCTAACATCTACTTACTTTTTGTGTGTGATAATTACTCATGAAAATTACTGACAAGTTACATTTCACCTATAAAATATTTATATATGACAAAATCATTCTAATATAAATGTGATTTGGATACATTGGCTATCTCGACTTCTATTAATTTACTGTAAATAAACTTTTAAACAACAAAAAAAGTTGTATTCAAAGATAATTTTCACTTGGTCTGAATAATTGAAGATAGTTTGCATGGATGATCTCTTAAAAAACAGTATAGTGATAGAAAAACATCGTCTGTTCATGAAAAAAATCAGCTGAGGCTGCAATTGGCCACCTATTTATCTGAGATTAAACCTCCTTTGGCCTGATCTCTAAGCAGAGCTAAGCTGAGTTGCATAAGAATCACAGTAAATACATCTGATAAATAAATATAGAATAAAGTTTAAACAGCATTTGGATTTCAGCATTTCTGTTAGATGTAAAAAGTTTGGTTTAGCTTAATATAATATGCAAAAGCCACTATGGCTTGTGATTCATATTTATAGCTTACTGTAATATGTGAACCTGGACATTGTGGAAAAATGATATGAAATCATAGTTTAGCATAATATAAGACCAAAATGGTAACCTGACTGCTATTTGGACTTATTTTCATTGTTAATATGTTTAGTGCTTAGGAGACACATTCAAATTAATACAAACACCTTCTTCATGAATTTAAACAGAGTTGCAGCTGCTATTTGAATTGTATTCCACAAATAAAATAATTTTTTCCCTCTTGCAATAAAATGTAGTTAATGATTATTACTGCTCACTGAGCATTATTTAGTACGGTTCAATGTGACAATAAATGCATTGATACGATGTATTTACTCATCCAGCTCACAAATGTAGCTTTCAAACAGAATGATGATTAATTTTCCCCGTGGAAATGCACATTTAAACCCTTGCATTAAAATATTACACTTACAAAAGATTACACTATTACACTGTGAACGCCACTCAGGTAAGCATGCCCCAACTTGAAACTGGTAAAAACTATGATAACACTTGCCTCAGGAATGATGTCGATGGTATATTATTTAAATATAATTCAGGTGTAACCTATGATAAATTTATTCCAGCATTAGATTATTTTGACATTATGGCCTTTCAGTTTGGCTCAGGCATTACTTTTGTAGCATCTGAACTCCTTTGAAACTTTAATTAGATGTCTTCATGCGGAATCTGTCTCTTTCTAGTACTAGAGAGCAAAATTGATGGATCTGACTTTCTTGCAAATCTGATTTATATAATCAAGAATTTTTATACATTGTGGTTACCTGAAAGCAACTATATGAATTTTTATACCATTATTCTGTTGTTGTTGTTCAGTTGCTTTGTTGTTCAACTCTTTGATGAGCAGGCCTTCCTGTCCTCCACTGTCTTCTGGAGTTTGTCCAAATTCATGTTTATTATGTCTATGACGCTATCCAACCATCTCATCCTCTATCATTCCCTTCTCCTTTTGCCTTCAATCTTTCCCAGAGAGTCCTCTCTTCTCATTAGGTGACTAAAGCATTTGAGTTTCAGCTTCAGGATCTGTTCTTCCAAAGAACAGCCAGGGTTCATTTCTTTTAGGATTGACTGATTTGGTCTCCTTGCAATCCAAAGGACTCTCAAGAATCTTAGAAAGCGTATCATAATTCTGACCAGGGAGCAATCACACAAATAGTTTTTACAAGGGAGAAAATTGAAATTAATAATCTGATGGACATTTGCTGAGACACACTTGAGCAAACATTTTAGAAACATTAACAACTGGGTTGGAATTGCTTAATAATGCAGCAAGATATTAAATGTTGGGTGGAAGCACTATTTCCATCCCATTAGATTGCAAAAATGCAGTTGTTCAAGCTAGGTTTCATAATCCTTATTCTCTTTTACAAAGGTTCTGCTTTTCTTCATGCCCTCACCATGAAGGTTTCAGGATCGGAAGAAAAAAGATCAAAGAATTTATAAGCAACTGATCTGTTCAAGAGCTTTAGCTTTACAAATGCTATGTGCACAGAGGGTAAAAGAGTTGTTTGTAGAATAAACTGTCAACTGAAGGTCATTATTACCGAGCTTCCCACTTTTGTGTCTTATTACTACAGAGTCCATTACTCTTTTCTTCCCCTTATTTAGCATCAATAAGCAGACAGAATGTCTCAATGTATTTGTAAGAGGCAATTGTAGACATATTTCCCAATTTCAATTAGAGCAGAAATGACTTTGAGCTGCTACCTTCTATGATAATAAGGCTAGCAGCACCATGAGGAAGAGGTTCCTTGAATTTATATTATTGTTTTTAATATTAAAATTATCACTGAAATTTCTGTTCTCTTCAACACTAATTTAACTTTCGTCGTTCATTTTGAATGGCAAATACTATGGATAATTTGCATGTTATGTGTCTGATGCTAACTAATAATTCCTAGTAATTTTAATAAACAATCAGTGGTAGAACTGATGTGTATTCAAAATCAGTTCAAACCAAGTAACATTTCATTAAAAAAAATTCCTCACTTTAAAGTAAGCAGAAGAACTTGCTAAAATTTTCAGAAATAACAAGCAAATTTTGCTCACTTTCTTGCCAAACAAGCAAACCACTATTTCCCTTAATAATATTTCATCATTCATCAGGTCGTGAGATAGCTGGCTCTGATTGCCACAGCAAACTGAGGAATGGATTGCAACATCTGTGGAGGAAGCATAGCACGTTTCGTGCAACCCTGACCTTTAGAAATATTAAAAAAAAAACATTTCAGACATAGGAAGCATTCCTATTAGGACAATATGGGTTGGGTCCTGAATTAGTCCCCTTGAAATTAGCACCCAAACCTCCCCTTTTCTATATTGAATCCTAAAGCATAATTTGAAGAACCGTCATATAGCTTTAAACATTTTTACTGTTTAAAGTTTAAGTATGCAGGAGTTTCAGTTTAATTAAGGGGAGTCTTAAGTATTTGTTTCAAAGTCACAGGTTTATCTAGTTTCACATATTTGTGTGGCTGACAACATGGTCAGGAATGACCTACTCATGAATTAACTCCTGTTTGAAATATATAAAAAATCAGGGGCTGAGGCTGTAGATTCTCAATGAAAACCAGGAATTTATTCATTATTATTTATTTATTAAATTTCTACAGAGCCAGACTCCCACATAGAAAACAACTCAGAGAAAGTAGTGCAAGACTGGAAGATGTGGAGAGACTTGGCATGTACAATCTCTAAGAGTTGAACATTATTGAATGGATAACTTCCTCATCAACACAGAAATAAAAGATGGCAAAAGCCTGGCAACATCAAGGAACATACCCATAGTTTTGGTAAACACCCAAATTGAAGATCAAAGTGAACATCCAATTTTTCAAGGCCTCCGAAACACCAGTAAGATGGGACTCAAGTGGATCTTAACAGCAGAGGTGGTTTGCTTGCATTGTTTAATCAAATGAACCTGGTGTGTGGCTGCCCTGCCAGATGAAATTGGATAGGCAGATATTATGGGAAACAGAGGAACTAGCCAGACAGATTCCTATTATAATCTCAAACTATGAGAAAAAGACCTTCTACTTTTATGTTATTTCAGGCAGCGGGGACACCGTTTTTACAAATAAGCAGCTGGAATTAAACAAAGATTATACACACGAACATATCAACCTTGCCACTCCCAATATACAAAGATAATATATCTGTTGAACAAATAGTTTCCTTAAGATACTGCAACAATGAAAATAGCTAGAGCAAATTTACCTTCTGCCATGATGAATAAACTGCAAGTTGAGAATAATGGGTCCATTCAGGTTAGAAATAGAAAAAAGGAAAGCACATCACGGCGGAGAATTTGACACAGGGGCATGTTTAAAAATTAAAGAGTCCTGAAAAGGATTAGGATTTTGTTTCCTATGGAAACAAAGCCAGAGTTTTTATGGGGAATCAGGTTTCTTATTTGACCAGCAATCATGCCATTACTTTAAAGGGTCTATTTGCAACCTGAAGATATTTCTTCTAAAATAATAGAAAACAAGAATGTCTACATTAGAATAAGTTTTTTAAAAAGGAATTTGTAAAGATTGAACTGAAAAATGGTCTAAAGTCTGAAGGAATGAAGCTCCATGAACAAGTAGTTCTCAACTTACAATCATTTGAAGTCCTGAAAATATTACTTACAGAATAATTTGAAGTTCTGATAGTTCTCCCCCAATCATGTGACTATCTTTTGGATACTTGGCAACTGGCCTATTTATGGCCATTTGCAGCATCCCGTGATTAGGTAATTCCAATTTACAACATTTACTTCTGGTTTCTGGCAAAAAACCAGCAAGCTATGGGTTTGCTTTGTGACTGTGGCATTTGTAAAATTAGATGTAGTCACATGATTGCTTGTTTAATGACCATCATGCAGGCTCACTTACCATCATAAGTTGAAGACTATCTGTGCTACAAGCTTCTGCTGAAGATTTGAATCATTGTCATGCTCACATTAAATATATTGATTTCTGCATTGACTGCTGTATTGGGTTTATGAGAGTGAACATCACTACAATCACCATGTTTTATTGGAGATGAGTTTTGATAAGTTGAGAACTATTACAAAATGGATTACTTTGCTTCTATAGCTGCCCAATGATCACATGACAGCAAATATAATTCCCCTCCTCCTCCCATCTGCTCTTTTGTTCTGGAAGAAATTCATGTTCAAATGAGGTTATCCTATGTTTATGAACATTTTATTTCTCCTTGGGTACAGTTCCAGTATAGTTCCATTTTATTCTTGCTCAGGCCAACCGCCTGGCATTTAATTTGTTAACTGGTCACATGCAGAATTTGAGAAAATACTGGACTTCACAGAAGTTGGGGAATAGCATAATGGAGAATGAAATGCGTCTTTCTCTTTCTTGTGGTGATTGGCTGGAATTTTAGATCTTAGCTATTGGCTAACTCAGGCTGAACACTTATTGGATGAAGGTGTTCCCTGTGTGCTCCAGATTTAACTAAATGCACTTGGGATCTGTGGATGTAAGCAACAAAATACAAATTACTTGTAAAGTCCCTCAAGATTGATATGAGGATAGAATGGATAACAACGGAGGACGCATTATTTTCGGGCATATTTACCATGGAGTAGAAGGCCACTAATAAAAAGAAGTAAATTTTAAATATTGCTAAATATTAAATGCTAAATATTGGGGTAGACCACTAGAAGGGGATGAATATTAGCACAGAAATGGTTTGAAATCCTGTGAAAGTTTTTGAAAGTGTAGCTTTTCATTTACTTTCATATACTTTTCCCAACCTGGATGTATCAGAGCTACCATTTTGAGAATTTACTATCCTACCAACTGGAAATCATAGGCAAGCAATATATTGTCACGTTTAAAAAAAAAAGGGGGGGGGCAGCACAAGCAACAAAGTTAAGTTTTCACTGCTATTTCATATTCCAAGGACTGATTTTCTTGAGTGTTTTTTAAACTATTCCTTTCTATAAAATACTAATGCTGCAGATTTGCTCTACACAGCAGGACTACGAATGGATAACTCAGCAACCTGCCTTTCTTAGTAGTTTTTTTCTTAATTTGATAGTCATGCACTACAGAGTTAAAATATAAAGTACCCAGAAGACAACATCAGAAAAGACACATATACATTCTTACACCACACACCAAGTGACCCTCCACTGGCATTGGTAGAGTTTAAAACTCTTAGACATGATTGAATGAGCT
>JANHFJ010006323.1:25768-43781 GCA_032468195.1 Cerberus rynchops | reverse complement strand
TGTTATTAATTTATTGTTTTTTAGATGGTTGTACACCGCCCTGAGTCCCTTTTTGGGAGAGGGGCGGTATATAAATTTAAATAAATAAATAAATAAATAACTAGAAATCCCAACGGTGCTTTTCCAAATGGCAACTGGACTTTCTTCTCCAACTCTCTTTTGGAAAAGTTGCTTTGGGATAACCATGACCTGAATAACTAAGAATTTCCATAAACAATTACTAGAAATCTGGGATTAAAGCCCAAGTGTCTGAAGAGGCCATTCATGAAATATTTGATTGCATACATAGAGATATGATATAAAGAATTATGATGCTACATTATTTTCCTAAACTTTAATTTAATTTGCAATTTAATATTGAGCTTTTGTGCTATAGATCCTGGAATTTAGCAAAGAGTTTATTTTATAGAAAATTTTGCTTCTTGATACTAAAAAATGGATTCAGAATATGAGTCTTCACTGTTTTTAAAGTTTGTATATTTAAAAAATGAAAAGATGAAGCAATGCTTCCACATAGGGTAAATTTAATGACCACCTAAAGGATTGTATTAATTCCATATTGATACAAATGGGTATCTTGTGGATCTTTCTTCTTTATACTTCTCATATTTATAGCTAAATTTTAATCATTACATATATAAGGAATTTTCAACTGCATATCTATCATTGTTGTGTAATTATGAATTTTTAAAAGGCTGTAAATTGTGAAACATAGCTTCCTTTCCAATTATTTATATTTCATTATGTAGATGAAATAATTGAGCTAGTCTCTGTGGACATTATTATTAAAGTCAAATTAAATACTGAAAAGGGCAAATTGAAGGTGGCCTGTAATAAATGCTATCTGTAAAGTATAAATTGGAAAGTTTACATGTATATGCATGTAATATTGCCAGAATGAGAGATAATAAAACTCTAGATTCCCTTAAGGTCTAGCTTTAAGTCTTTAAAAAGAGAGCATTAAAAGATTTTAACTTAAGGCTACTTGAAAAAAGATAATTAAGAATAAAAAGCAATTAAAAAATTACTAACTATCTTGAGACACTGATCCAGATGGAAATGTATACTAGAAATAAATGTTTGTTGATAGCAATGTAACACTAAAAAAAGTTATATCTAAGTAGCTATCTTCAATACAATCTCAATAAGGCTATAAATGGAAAATTATTACATTTGACATACCTCTATATGCACCATGTTACTCATATCCTGGACTACCAAAAATTCTTACCCTGAAACTTGTCTTAAAGTTATATAGCTAAACATTTATTAGATACAGTCAGCATAGCAGGCTGCAAAACCTGTCCTCCAGACAGGGTAAAATGTTTACTGTTATGGAGTTTTTTGGGTTTTGGTTTCCTTATTTTTAACTTTTATTATACATGAAGTAATATAGTAACCATTTCTTTAAAATGTATACTTTTCTGCCTACAAAGTCATATACCACATATAATTTTTTTTCATTCAGCTGTGGGAAAGCTGCACATTCAATTTATAAAACATTACAAATACTAGATTATCTAGATAAATGTGCCTAGACAGAAACACTACAGTAACAATCTAATCCTATTAATTTAAATGCCTCCAAAGGGCATTTCCATTCACACAGGGTGGTCTCCTGTTGCACAACAGCCCTAATAGATTTAATAATAATTACCTTTTATGGTTGAAAATGTCATGTAACATACCCAAGGCTAGTTAGTTAAGGAAACGGTTAACTTAAACTGTTGGTTTACTGCAATACTGTCACAGAGGAATACTTTATTCCCTTGACAGTGTTCATACCTGACCAGGCATAAGCTGCTGATGATAAATTTTGATAGCCATCATCATCATCATAAATTTGAAGCCATCATCTTCTTGGCCTAGCCATCTCTCGGGCAAGTGGAAGTCAAATAGAAAACTTGGTAGGTGTTGGACCATACGTCACACCCGGAAAATATCAGGTTTTCAGCTTAGCAAGGGAAGATAAACGGGCGGGTAGACCCACCTCCTCCCGACCCAAATCCCACCAGGTGAGGAGGGAAGAGCGATGCGGCAGAGAACTTACTCTTGGGTTCTTACGAGAGTTACGGGAGGCTATTTACGCCCGAAACAGCAGGAAGGAAACTTCCTGGTGCGGGCTAAAGCGCCATAATCGCTCCGGGAGGAAGCGTCGAGCGCGGTTTATTTTTACCTGATAAAAGTGGTCTTTCCGGTGCTGTACTGACCCACGAGGAGCACCATGGGCTTGTTGTCGAAGTCTGCATCCTCCAGGGCTGGCGAGTGGAACTCATGAAAGCGATAATACTCCTCCAGCGGAAGCAGCTTCTTGGCGTAAAGCTCCTTCAAACCGCCGGTCACCGTCTCCACCACATCCTCGTTTTCGCCGGGCTTTTGACGCCCGCTTTGCTTCAGCCAACTGAACATGCCGATGGTCGCTGCTGGACGCCGTTCCCCAGTCGCTCGCTACCTCGCTCGTTCTCCCGTCTGGGTTGCCACCAGACTGAAAGGCCGACCCGGCAAGCGGTGAACCTCGCCCTTCCTGGTTCACTCTGCGGTGGCCTCGCTGAAGGGGAGGGACGTCCTGGGGCGGAGGCTGGAAGCGCCACGGCGCTTTGCTCCATGTCTGTCTCCTCTTCCTTCTCCCTCCTGGAAAGCGGATCCGGCGGCGACTTAATAAACCACGAATTGTATAGCATATCGGGTGATAGGAGCCAACCCGGGCATTTAGGTTATGGTTCGGTGGGACTTGAAACCAGGAAATTAGGGCAATTGAATTAAACCGCGTAAATTTAATTTATTACGAATTAAAAGGAGAAGAAGGGCTCGCTCTCCTTCCCAACAGAAGGATCTGCTACATCAGCTTTCCTCGGACTATCCGGATATACCGGGAGGGGGAAGGTCAATAGGTTGTTCTGCTGCTTCTGCTCAACGACCCGCGAAAGGACGACCAGAGATTCTCTAGAAGTACCCAGCCCATCCTGTCACATTTAGTACAAGCTGAGGAAAGAAATCTTAGATATTCTTTTGGGACCCAGCTGTCTGAAAGTGCTCCGCAGTTTTGGGGAGTGTCGATCTGAGAAAGGGCGGAGCAAACCGACCTCCTGATGTGTATCAAGATTGCCATCAATCCAAGTTAGTTGGTGAATAAATAATGTCAGGCCTCACCTTTCAAAGTCTCCCCTGAGCCTTGCGAAGTTATCAAGAATCAAGAGGGAAACGAGAACTAAAATGGAATTAAAAAGTACTTCCTGTAATCCTAAATAATCCAGTTTTTTTAAATTATTATTATGAAGCTCAGTAAAGGACTTTCCTGCCAAATTCCATTATGGTGTAAGGATAGATAGTTTAGATTAGTTCACTGGTTAATAGCTAATCCTCAGCTACTGGCAATTGTGGCATGTAGAGGACCTGATTTTGCATAAACTATTCATGTCTTTTGTTAATTCTGTGTGCATGCCATTGTTTTTGTAATTCACATACTTATTTGTAACTTTAATTTTTGTTAACTTTCTTTAATATATATTTTTCTGTAACTTTTGTTTGTGACACTGGGCCTGTAAATGAGAATATCACATGGTTAATCTATATTCATGGGTAAAGTAGATACTGCAAACACAACTTAATTCGATGGGTGTAGCATGGCAGTTTAGGTCCCAATATGTAATTTGCTACATATTTAACATCACTTCTGAAGAGTTTAAAATAATTGTATTAAGGGCATTTGGAAGTTTATAATAATTTATATACTATGCATACAATCTGGGGTTCTTTTATGCCCCTTTTGTCTTAGATGTGAACCCATTAGTTTAGAATATCTAGATACTGTTCCACAAGGATACAATAGCAAATACTATTACAGGGAAATGAAATGCTTTCTTATTTCCTCTGCATTTTTATAAAGGGAATGTGAGCTATGGTCATGAATGTTAGCGTGTTGGTGCTCGTTATATTACTATCAGTGGTGTGCTGCACTTTAACAACCAGTTTGGTGCGTGGCTTCAAAAATGCAACAATTAAGCTTACCTGATGCAGCCCAGGTGAGTAGGAAAGATTGGAAAACAGCTGTGCTGCGCAATTCAACTGAGCAAGAGAAAAAAGGGGATACAGGACAGGATATGGCAGGGGCGGGTGGGTGAGGCTAACTGATTGTTGCAACTACCTGTTCGATAGAACCGGTGCGACCAGGCAGCAGCCCACCACTGATTACTATTAAAAACAACACGTCTTTTGAAAATTACAGAAAATGAAACCTTTCCAATTTAAAAGCTGAGGGCTATGCCATTGGTGTTTTCTACCTATATCTTTCATTAGGAATGTGTAACCTTTACTTCCCAATACTTCGGGTTGGGCCTCCACCTATCAGTCTATATATTTCCATTCATTATTCTCCTCTCCTTGTTAACATACAATAATCTTTGCTGTGATGAAAGGGAAGAGAGACAACCACATACTTCAACCAGTGAAATTATATTTCCTAAAACATTTAATAAATAGACCTATGCAGAGTCCTAAAGATGAAGAGTTATATATTTTCTTCCTTAAAATCTCTCCCATGTATCATTTTTATACAATGGCAAAATTAGTGCAAACTAGCTAGTGCTGTTACTATTCAGGATCATGTACTAACCTACTAATTTAATTTGGTGGCTACAGCCATCATATTGGAAATATAATGTGTTGCTTGATTCAGCAAAAAGCTCCCAAAACAAGCTGGGCTTCAGTTACTTTCTCTACTATATAAATCTGAGAGGACAGAATTCAGGACAAAAGAAAGAAGCAAAGAGAGCCTGACTAAAAATCATTTCTTGCAATCATGCTCTACAATAATGCATTCTGAAATCCAATGTTTTATTAAAGCATGTACTGGTAATATGTAACTTGTTTATTTAGACTAATTCTTAGGGGATACTTTCCCTGCTTTTCCTGTCAGAGAAAACAGCATGGCCGATGTCAATTCAAACAGCATCTCTCCATTTTTTCAAAAAAGGTTTGGCTGAAAGTGCCTGACCATCATAGTTGCTATCAACCCAAATGCTTCAAAAAGTCAGTGTTACAGTGGCCTAATACCTAGTTTCTCATCACCCACTCAATAAATATTAGAACCAAGCAGCTTTGCCAAGGCACAAGCCCGTTCTCACAAATGAGTCTTGAATAGCAAAACCATTCTGCCCCTTCCAGGAATGATATTGGGTCTTATGGGGCAGATTCAGTTGCTCAGTTTTACCACACAAGCATCCACATTGGTGTTTCTAGTTGACCATTTGACTATACCCAACTTTGGAGGAATGCAACTGCATCTGATGATGTCTGGTTTAATTATACTCTGGTCTTTTCAAGGATGTATCTAGGATAAGTATGAGATAAAAGGAGCTGGCCGAGAGTGTTTGTGTGTGAGGAACTAGGAGAAGAGGAGCAAAAGTGATGAACTAAATGATAGAGCCACTTTATCAGCCATAGTTACTACTGCTACTACAGGATAGTAAGGCCTAAAGGTAAAGGTAAATGTTCCCCTTGCACAAATGTGCTAATTGTTCCCAACTCTAGGGAACGGTGCTCATCTCCATTTCTAAGGCGAAGAACCAGCTCTGTCTGATGACGATTCCATGGTCATGTAACTTGCATGACTAAACACCAAAGGTGCACGGAGAACTGTTACCTTCCCACCAAGGTGATCCCTATTTTTCTACTTGCATTTTTACATGCTTTTGAACTGCTAGGTTGGCAGAAGCTGGGGCGAGTGACAGGTGCTCACTCCATTATGCGGTGCTAGGGATTTGAACCGCCAAACTGCTGACCTTTCTGATTGACAAGCTCAGCATCTTATCCAGAGATACCACGTCCCAGCAAAGCTTAGTCCTAATCAAGTACGGTAGCATACTAAGCAATATTGCTGCTTGAAACTTTGCCAAGAACTCAACTTGACACAGCTGTCCTCCCTACAGGTGTTTGAAACACAGCAATCATATTTTGTAGCTTGAAGGTAGACTTTCTGAAATTCCAAAGTGGATAAAAAATTCTGACAGAGATAAGATTTGGGGCTCATATTAACATTGGAGAACCTAACGGGCCAGAAAGGACTAAGTAAATATTCAATTCAACAAATATTCAAATACATTTCAAGAGCTAAGTAAACCAAAGCCCAAGTATCTATCTCGTTAAACGAGTAACATAAATCCTACTTTGGATATACTAGACCACCCATGATCCATTGGATCATCATATTGGAGATATTCCCTTACCTAAATGGAGAACAGAATCAGCATGGGTAGGCAAAAATGCTATGGGAGCAGGAGCAACTTCCGATTTCCTGCCAGCTTCCCCATTGAATTTACTTGTGCAAAGCTGTCAGGAAGTACCAAAAGCCCTTCCTTTCCTCCCTGGAATGAAGTTCTGAAGAAGCTTCTGCTCAACCTATTTTGTTTCCAGTTTCTCAGAGTAATTGGCTCGCAATTCCTTTTTGCAGCAATCTTTTTCTCTTTAGAAGTTTGGCTTAATTGTTTTTAAAAGGAAAATACTCATTAAAATCCTTTCCATATGCAACATTTCAGAGCTTGCACACTTTTTGGTTTAACATTTACTACATTCTGCATTGCTGCATTAGGTGAGAAGATACAAAGCTCCTGTTTTTCTTAGAGCTCAGCTGAAGAGAACAACCCTTGGTTGAAAGACTAAACTAAACAGAAATTAGGGCATATTAATGGGTTTATCCTGAATGGTAACAACCTATCATAATTATCTTCTCCATGGAACTTTTGGAAAGAGAAGACCTGTTTGTAAGATTTACACAAACATCCTTCCCAAGTCATAAAAGGAAGTGAGATGACTTATATTTTCCTACAGTGAAGGAAGGACAAATTACTGTATAATCACCAGAAGCAAAGCATTTTTCAGTTCCTTCTCTGATCAGAACAAGGAAGTTCCAGTGAAGAGAAGAGGAAGGTTTTATGTTCCACTAGTCATTGGCAGGAGAAACACACCAAAATTCTTTTAGTTTCATAAAGCCTCTGTGTTTCCCTCTTTAATTAATTGTGGCTACAATTAATTTTGTTACTTCGATAATTGCTGAAATTAGCTAAGCAATAGAGAAAAAGAAGATGGCACTACTGAAACCAGAACAGAAAAAAAGAATCAAAGAAAAAATGTTGCAAGATAGATGAATCCTATAATTAAAAATATTACAAACTTGTGGAATTTAGAGATAATAATAGCCATTGGAAGCGAAATCTGTCTTGTGTTTAGCTTTTTAAAATTTGTCAACAGAGATTTGATAGACCTGTTGGAAGAAATGTCCATCTAGGTTCAGTTCCAAGTGGGGAGAAAGACATTGGAAACATGGAGGCTGTTTGGAAAAACGGATTATTGATGAACAGGACCACATGGATTTGATGTCCTTCTGCAGCTGACCAAATGGAGGAAAGAGAGAGGGGTATTTATACCCTCTTTTGGGCCTTGCCTTTGAGCTTCCTGTTCTTGTACAAGAAATGTATTCTGTTGGGTGTCAGACTCCAAAGGGGCTATGAAGAGGTCATAGCTAACGTGGTAGGCTGTCTGAGTCCCAGGTTTGGTTGAAGCTTGCTGATGCAATAAAGGGGTTTCTTGTGCAATTCCTGTTGTAGCTGAATGGCTTTGCCTTGAAGGATAATCCCATCACCTTGGAGCAAAAGGTCTTTTTTCTTGTACATAGGCTGACTCGGTCCTTCTCAATGAGCACCAAATATCTGTTGGGGGCAGGGAGCTGAAGCTCTGAGTTTCTGTTTCCCTTAAGATTTCTATTTCTCTTTTAGGGGAAATATTCTGCCTTTTTAATGTTTCTTAAAATATTTATTTTTTTCTAGGAGGGAGTAGGTGCTAACTTTCTATAGAACTTTCTGAAAATGTTAACATTTTGGCTATGGATTCTGCAGAAATGTCGATTTTTTTAAAAAATATTTTTTATTCATATTGGGAAAAGTGACTTCTATGTTGATATTTGGCTTATTTTTCTTTAATGAGGAAACATATATCCCTAGGCCCTGAATATATATGAATATGAATGTGTGTAGGTGTGTTATATAGGCTTAGTGGGGTATGTGAACACAGTTTTTGTGATTTGTAAAGTTTATGAATAGTTTATTCATCTGAAAATGATTAAACAAATTGTGATTTAATGCATGTAGTATGACTCTAGTCACTGGTGATATGCAAATATATCTCCCTGTTTATGATTGATGTTTGATAGTTTTGGTCGCTTGCATGCTGGCAGGGAAGGACAGAGCTCAAATTCTAACATTGCTACATGAAAATAATTACAACCAATAAAACCAACTGGATTTAAGTAGCATGTTTGCAGTTGCCGCCTGCATATACATGTTTTTAAATGGACACCATTATTTATCTATCAGAAACTAGTTTTAGTGTCTTAAAAATTGTTTCTCGACATTCATATGGCACCAGACCAAAATAACTTTTAAGAAAGACATTCTCATATATTCTTCATACCATTCTTTGTTACAGAAACAAAGAAAAAATACATATCACATTAGAAATGGAATTGTTTCAGAAAGAAAACAGCTTTTTGAATAAAATGTATGAAAATCAACATTACAAGGCAAAAACAACATTTTTCACAGTGTATTTTTTTATGCTTGTTCAGAGGATCTTCCAAATTTATCAGTGTAGAAAGTTCTATATCCATGTCTAGTCTGTTACTGTGACTTTGTTGTCAAAAGACAACTAGCATTCATTAAAAGAACATTTCAGGTTTTACAATTTAGTTATTTTCATAAAAGCAGCATATTTCCCCCCTTTATGGCCAGGATCTTAAATATTCTTTTGATTATTTCATCTTACTTTCCTTCTGGAATGAAATGCTTTGTTTTGTGGTATAGGAAAAACTGAGGTGCTCTCTCCCCCAAAAGTATTAGATCTCAGTATATGAAGGCTCTTCTTATACTGTTTTTTCCGTTCCACAGCTAACCGTAAAGCATCAATCAAAGTATTTTCATTATTTTTGATGTTGTACTTGCTCAGTTTTATCAGTTTCTCAAAATCTTCCTCTGAATATTGCATAGCATTAATATTATAAGGACCACAGGTACTGGTCACATCAATATCACCATCATCCATCTCTTCAGGACTACGCTTCACACCTATGATTTTTCAAAATAAAAGAAAAAAAGCCAGATTGATCAGATGCAGAAAATACATGGAGATTAGTCAATTTATTTTAGCGCATGTTTCCCTGATTTAAACTGCATTAGATGCATGAATTGCTGCACTTTGATTGCAGATATAAATGAGCATGGCAAACTAACCTAACAGGAAAAAAGATTTCCCTAGCAAGGGAAAAAGAACGATTTATGGATTAATTCTAATAAAGAAAAACAATATTTAACTTTTCATTTGAGAGACCACTGAAATGCATAACAGATAAATTTGCTCAAGGCTTGTGAGAATACCATCGCTTAGATGGATTTAAAACTGCTGTCTCTATATTTCAACCATGGAAGGAAATAATTACAAGAGACTCCGGACATCTCAGATTGGTCCTTGAGAACTGGGAAAATAACACAGTTAAATTTACTTGTCTTCTGAGGTTGTCTCCGAATCCTCTGCTTCGTGTACTACTGTATAAGAGACCCATTGGTTACTGTCACTGTTTTCAACCTATTCTTTACCAGACCCTTCACTACAAACATGGACAAGGCTAAATCAAAAAAATTAGACATAACTAGCAGAAAATATATATTGCATCCAATTAATTATTTAAAACAGTGATAATAACTAGTTGCCCTGTTTTTTATTCTATCACATTAAAGCTTAAAGTTAAAAAAGAAAATAGAACTTTTGAGGGTCTCCCATAGCTGCAAAACATTTTATTGGAGAGAAAGGGAAAGCAAAATTTTGTATCACCACTTTTTAGTGTTTGCAAATCAACTGTTCCCTTTAATCCTGAGACCAAATTCTTTTTCTCTTTTGTATTCCATAAGTCTCTGGCTCTCACATTTTGTTAAAACACAACACCAGACATAATTAAAGGGAGTGGAAGGAAGCAAAAAACACTAGCACACACTTACCAGGTTCTTTATAATTTTGGAAGGTATTACAAACCAGGGGATAAAGGAGGACTAATGGAATATTTGGACCTTCTTGATCTCCTAGCAAATAGCATTCCTTTACATCTTTTTCATCTTGTTCCTGTGGGATAATTCTGGGGAAAGGAATTCCTTGTTCTGAGAAATAATTTGAGGCCATTTGCAGAGGCTGCATAGATTGAGGGAGGGAGGAGAACAGTCAAACAAACTTTTATAAGTACTTTATTTTTTAAAGAGAAAGTATTAAACCTTATCATAGCTGTCTCACAAGGTTCTTATGAGCTTAATAGCTCAATTCTTCAATCTCTAAAGGCAAACAAGATATGAAAGACTACAAAAGATGCTGATTGTTTCTTTTTAAAGAAGAAAAATGGGTGCCTAAACCTGCACACAACCCATTTTGCTCTTTAATCCTTGCCCCCAATGGTAGAAAAGACCCACCAGATTGAATATTTTGCTTTCTACATTCCAATAATGTCTTTCCGAATTAGGGGTTTTCCTTTAAAATGAAGACAAGACCCTACCGATTTTAGGTCCTGATCCTGATCATTTAGAGGGCAACTGTCAACATAGTGTGTACAATGTGATGTAGAACTGAGGTGTATTGTGTATGTCTGCATATGGGGTAGATTGAAATGTGATTGAATTCTATAGCCATTACTCAGTCTTTATTCAAAGCTCTCTAAAATACCAGTAGATCGGGAGTAAACCAGATCTCAGGGAGAAGCTCATTTCAGAGGGAAGGCTTGCAATAAAGGTGTGCTCTTGGGATCCTGATAGATGGCACTGTTTAGTGAAAGAAATGCACAGCACAACATCCTTGTCAAATCAAATGAGCTGGGCAGATAATATGAGAGGTAGATGGTTCCTCATGTAACATGGTAAACAAAATAACCGGGGCGGGGGGAGATGCCCTGATTTAACATTTCTGGGCCAGTTAGCATCTTTTGAATAGCAACTTTGTTGGGCCTTTCTTCAATCCCAGAATTTTATTTGTGTGTTGTGTAAACCAGAGGGCAAAAGAGGGCACTAGAAGTCAAGAAACTAAGATAGCTTAAACTGTTGTTCCATAAGATCAACAACAAATGCGAAATTTCTTATTAAAGATGGCAAATAAAGGTTCCAGAAAGTTAATTGGCCCAATTGATGGTGCATCTGTCAACAGTGCTGAAAGTTATTTTTTTTTAATCAGTTTCTCACTTTCATGTGAGAAATGTCATGTGGCAGAAGAGGAAGCAGCTGCAAGAATAAGATTCTATAAGAATAAGATTCCTGCCAATGAGAAAACTGAGTTCTGACAGTCAACTTCCTCTTCACATCAGAAAACAACAGGACTTACAAGCACAACTGCTGGGAATGGACTGTCGTGTTTCTCACCCGTAATTGTGAACCTGAGCTATAATTTAAATGTATGAAGACGTCCACTTTTCTCTCTGGCCTCATAAGTGGGGGGTAGCTGGTATCGAGGGCAAATGCATTATCCACCAGATACAGATGCTCTTCAGCTCCAGTTAGCTGGTTAGGAAAACTGTCAAGATCACAATCTAAATGAAATATACTTATGGTTAAAAGCAGGCCTAAGAAAACTTTAAAAAGATAGACACAATCATGTAACTGCAGCTTAGGATGGACAATAATGTAAATTTTCTTCTATGCAGAGAACAACTAGGCTTCTCTTTTCCAAATATCTACCTTTCAGTAATTTGATAAAAGAATCACTTTCATCTATCAATCTAGTTTTTCTAAACAAACAGCAAAGTCTCCAGTACATACTAAGAGTATCATTGGAGTACAAGCTCTTCAAAAGGATCTTTAATTAAAAGGAATCTATACCTTTCCATTTTGCAAATCCACTCTCTAAATACTTGTTGTGCATTGGGCATCCCCTTAGAAAATTGGGGACCAGTGACACAGCAGGTCGCCACATAATAACATCTTGCAAAACACTGGCAAGGCTTCCTGGAGGATACTGGACTCGAACAGGTAGTTCATATGTTTTTGGACAGCACAGCTCTTCTGCAGACAAAATAATATAGATTAAACGTATGCAGGGTTTTTCTTTTCACGGCCATACCTATAATAACCTATTGTATAGAACACTTGAAATGTGAATAGAATACAATAGAATAGGAATAGAATAAATATAATTTATTGTCACTTTAAATGTACACTAATCAGCTTACATGAAATGTTGCATTCAGCACTCAAAAGATAACCATTATGGATATAGCTACATATATACACATATATGACACAGAGAAACATTACAGTCTGGTGATGATTGACTGACTTTTTCTCATTTCATCTGGGCTTTATACAAGTTCATTTTTCACTCTTGTCTGGCCAAAATTTAAATAATCAAAAATAATTTACACAAGGGTTTCATTGCCCCAAAGGAGCTTGTGACACACCCATTTTACTTTTTTTAAAAAACAGAATACTGCACAGGTATAATTTAGCATTTTGCTTTCAGCAATGTAGGATCTTGATGAGCTATGATATTTGTGTGCATGGAAAAAATGCTTTTTCCTATACCACCTGCATCACCAAAGTTATGTGCTGAAAGTACAGGATTCATTATACTGTTTTTATGAAACTAAAAACCTGTCTGATCTGTAGGTGTGAAATTTATTTATTCAATTTATTGACCACCCATCTTACCACAGGGTAACTCTGGGTGACTTACAACATTAAAATATAAAATTATATAAATAAAATTCTACAAAGGTATATTAAAATACAATAGCTAAATGATGGGGAGAGAGGGAGTAGGATGAACAGGGAGTAAGTGGGTTCTGATATTAATCTAACAGCCACCCCCAACATGAAACCTATAGAAAACAACTGTGTTTATTTATTAAATTTCTACATTGTCCATTT
The DNA here is from genome assembly GCA_032468195.1 of Cerberus rynchops. Taxonomy (NCBI): domain Eukaryota; kingdom Metazoa; phylum Chordata; class Lepidosauria; order Squamata; family Homalopsidae; genus Cerberus; species Cerberus rynchops. Next base: position 30,843 of record JANHFJ010006323.1, on the reverse strand, counting down.
TCTCTAAATGACACTAAGTGATATATACTGAAAGTGTTGGCCTGCCTAAGTTATTATTTTTGGCAGCTACTGATAACTACTCTTTTACATTTTTTTCAATTGTACTGAAAGACTCAGGGACTGAACTGGGGACCTTCTGCAAATAAAACATTTGTATATTACAGTCCTTGTAATGTATTTTATAAAAAGGGAGTGTAGAGAATGGGTACTGTTATTACTTGCGAAAAGGAACACACTGCATGACAGGACAGGGACTTCCAAAGACCATTCCAAACAGACAAGCTGATTGGTGGTTTTGAAAGCCAATCAAAAGGCCAGCAAGACTGTGTCAAACCTTGCCGTTTCTGTTTCCCCAGAAGGATATAAATAGCCGCAGTCCATATTATGGAGCAAAGCAGGAGAAGATCTAAAAGCAACTTACCAATTTCAGTTATTCTGTCTCGTGTCCAGATCTGCCAAAAATCTTCTGAATTGGTAGCCAGGAACCAGCCATCCATAATGTTCACAGAAAACACACTACTCCAGATTCCTGCAAGAGGCAAGACAGGAGTGTTTTTGTGAGATCTTATAAACAATTGTGATTCAATGATTTTTTTCCTTTTCTGCTTTATTGTTTCATAATATAATTGTTATATTTTATATTAGTGAATAATTTGGCCACGATTATGCATACTGCCATGTTATTTTTAAGGATTAACCCAGAGTGTTTGGGTTCAAACGTGCACACACCAAACTGGTAGTAAAACCGGTTGAATTCCACCACTGAATGAAATGGATACATACAGTGGTGAAATTCATTTTTTTTTACTACCGGTTCTGTGGGCATGGCTGGGAGCGATCGTGTGACTAATGAGGGGCATAAATGGGCAGTTTCTGTAAGCAGGGCAATAAAGATTAGGCTAGAAACAACACCAGAATGTTTTTTCCTGCCTTCCTTACAGAATTAACCCTATAAAGTAGAAAGAAACAAAAGGAGATTTCTTCTAACCAGTTCTCCAAACTGCTTAGAAAATTTGCTACTGGTTCTAGCAAACCTGCTAGAACCTGCTGAATTTCACCTCTGCTGCTGGCTCATATTTAAGCAATCATCCACTAGGACTCCAAGGTCCTTCTCACAGTTATTGTTTTTGAGCCAGGTTTCACCTAATCTGTGCTTGTACCTTTGGGTTTTCCTGCCTATGTATAAAACCTTGCTTTTCTCCACATTATATTTCATGATATTGGATAGGGCTTTGCTCAAATCTGTCAAGATCTTTTTGGATCATGAGCTTGTATTCTGGGATGTTGGCTATTCCTGCCAGCTTAGTACCATTTGCAAATTTGATGAGTTCCCATTCTAATCCTTCACCTAAGTCATTTATGAATATATTGAAGAATACTGGGTTTAAGACAGACCCTTGTGGCACTCTACTGCTTACTTCCCTCCATGTAGATGTAGTACCATTAAGGACATCTGGTTGAGTATGGTGTATCAGCCAGTTACAAATTCATCTTGTGCTGATGCTGTTTATGCCAAATTTTCTTGCCTTGCTGAAGTCTAAGTATACTACTAAGTATACACAGCATTTTGCTGGTCTACTAATTTAGTCACCTTGTCAAATAATGAAATAAGATTGTTTGGCATGATCTGTTTTTAACAAAACCATGCTGGCTTTTAGTTATAACTTTGTTTCTAGGTGTTCACAGTTTTTTTAAAATTATCTTTTCCAATATCTTCCTAGGGATTGATGTTAGGCTGATTGGTCTGTAGTGTCCTGAATCTGTTTTTTTTTTTCTTTTTTGAAGATGGGAATCACATCAGCTCTTTTCCAATCCTCAGATAATACCCAGGTGTTCCAAGATATGGTACAATGTTAAAATCAATTTGATTTAGTTTAAGACACTGGCTGTATTATGTTCTATTGCTTGTGTTTGCATTATATTGTAGTCCAATATGACATGGTCATTCTCATCCAAAGTTCCGGCAATGTCAACTCCCACTATTACTTCTTCTCTATTAATAAGAACTAGATCTAGTATAGCTTTTCCTCTAGTTCCCTTCTTACTTTTGGATGACAAAGTTGTCAACTAGGTTGGTTAGGAATCTGTTAAATCTCCCACTTGTTGCAGAGTTTGTCTCCCAGTTGATATCAAAATAGTTAAAGTCTCCCATTCCTAAGGTGATATATGTCCTACATTCATCTGTTAGTTGTTTAGCAAAACATTCATCTATTTCTTCTGATTGGTTGGGTAGCCTGTATACGCCTATAGCAATATCATTCATTTTTACATTTATATTGACCCATATAGATTCTAGCTTTTCATCCTTGGTTTTGTCGATTTATGTAGAGATGTTGATCTTTCTTATATAATGCAACTCCATCTCCTCTTTTGTTAAGTCTGTTTCTTTTAAACAGTTTGTATCCTTCCATCAGTACATTCCAATCATGATTTTCATCCCACCATGTTTCAGTAATGGCCACTATATCATATTTACCTTCATGTACTAGTATTTCAAGTTCACCCTATTTGTTCCCTAAACTTTGAGCATTTGTGTTTAGCCATTTGAATCCTTTATGAATCTTGGTTATGTTTCTTTTATCTCCTACTTCATATCTGAGTTTTCCATCCTTTCCATCACTCTACTTTGCTGTTTTTGTTCTTTCCTTATATGATTGGTTAACTAGTGCTTTTTGCTTGTAATCAGGTTGTAAAGATCTTTAAGACTGGTCCTCCTTCCCCCTCAATTTTAGTTTTGATTTTAGCTTAATTTTAGGTGATACATAACAAATAATTCAGAGTGGGAATCTGATTAGGTTGTGAAGCTAATTTGAAGATTAGCTGGTCCCCCTTCCCCTTCAATTTTAGTTTTGATTTTAGTTTAATTTTAGGTGATACATAACAAATAATCAAATAAACAAACAAATTCAGAGTGGAAATCTGATTAGGTTGTGAAGCTAATTTGAAGATTCTATAGCAGTCTTTCTCAACCTTGGCCATTTGAAGTTGTCACAGTTGAGAAACACTGCTATTTAGTCGAAGATCAAAAAGATTTGTACTTTTCAGCTGATGGTGACTTCTCAGGCTATGTTATTATTTATTTTATCTGTACCTAAATGTCAGTCTTGACTCCGATTGACAGCGACTGATCCAAAATCACCCATCTGGCTTCATACCTAAAATACAACCAGAGCTCATGATCTCGTTTTCCAACCCAATACCTTTAACCACTATACCAAACTAGTTCTCCTTTTAATGCAGGCAAATTATATGACAGCCAGTTTGGGCTAATGATTAAGGCATCGGGATAAAAAGCAGAAGATTGTCCCACCTTAGACTTCAAAGCCAGCTGGGTGACCATGGGTCAGTTTCTGTCTTTCAGCTCAACTCATGTTACAGGGTTGTAGTTGTGGAGAAAATAGGAGGAGGATGGGTTGTGTAAGTTTGCTCATTTGAGTTAAAAATAATAAAGGAGGGATATGAACAAACAAACAAAGTCAGTTGAAATTGGTAACAGATGGGGGAACTCCTGCTTCATTTATTAAGTAAGGTGACTATTAGAAAATACATTCTCTTTGATAAAAAACTACTGCCTATGAACATAAACAATCTCTGTTCAAAGCAAGTCACCCTAATGGCTACTGGCTAGATCTAATAACAATACAGGGTGACAATATTCAATTACACTTGAAAAAGTCTTTCATAACTCACTCAGATTGGTTGCTGCTATTTGACCTTTGATTTTATGACATTTGTGAAGTATGACTAGAAGCCTTTTATTAAATTGATTTTCCCCTCCAAAGCAGATTCTAGCAATTAACATTGTTGCAGATCAGCTTTATTCTAAACAAGATAAAAAAGGTGCTGATGTGTGTATATTTACTTGCTTATTAAGAATTCTGTTCTCCTATTTTCTGAGTTTAAGTCATTTAATTCCAAACAGTCCAAAGTGAACTGTTTTCAGTAGACTACTCCACCCTATTATAGCTGAAAATGGAGACAGAAAATTGGGATAGCCATTGTTCTTAAAAGAGTTTTTGCAAACGTTTGTGACTAATGTGATGACTACTCTTTAGAACTTGGGCAGTTGTGGGTTTCAGCCATTTGTCAAGAGGGCCAAAGTGTGAATTGCCAAAACAGAGTACAATTGCTGAGTTGTAAAGCAAGGAATAAAGCTTTATGTCTTGGACTTGGCAAGTCATTATGGGAAATGAAAAAGAAGCTTGCTTGAATGTACTGTGGCTTCTGCTATTGCAAGTTGTTAAGTGGATCTTGAAGCAGAGGACATTAACTCCCCCCCCCCAATTCATTTAACTAGAAAATCATTCAACTGTGCCACTTTTGAAAAGTTAAAATCTGCTACTGCCTCCAGCTGAAGCATTAACTGCATACAAAGGCATTCCCAAAAACCATAAAAATAAGCAGGGAGGTAGGAAATATTCACTGGCAAACCCTTTAAAAATGACCATTACATCCCACATGAAACTACATCATTTTTCCAATGATTAAGGAAAGTCTTCTTTTGCTCCATCTCTAACTAAATCTGGGTTGATCAGATCATAAATCATGCACAATCTCTTGCAAATCAGCATATACTGTATGTCTCAGTAAAATTTTTTGCATTACCCTTCTTTATAACATTTTCTCATCTACTGAAAACTTTTTAATTTTCAGCTTACAATTTATTTCTTGTATCTTCTTCTTTTTTTGGCTGTTCCCGCTAGGGGTCGCCACAGCGAATCATCTGTTTCCACCTAACTCTATCCTTGGCATCTTCTACTCTTGCCCCAATTAACTTCATGTACTCTTTTAGCACATCAATATATATCTCCTCTTTGGCCTTCCTCTTGACCTCTTGCCTGGCAGCTCCATCTCCAACATCCTTCTACCAATATTACCACTATCCCCCTCTGCACATGTCCAAACCATCTCAATCTGGCCTATCTGACCTTGTCCCCAAAACAGCCAACCTGAGCTATCCCTCTGATGTGCTCATTCATAATCCTGTCCATCCTGGTCACTCCTAAAGAGGACCTCAACATCCTCATCTCTGCTACCTCCATCTCTGCCTCGTCTTTTCCTCACTGATACAGTCT
>JANHFJ010006322.1:61197-73803 GCA_032468195.1 Cerberus rynchops | reverse complement strand
AATAATAATAATAATAATAATAATAATAATAATAATAATAATAATAATAATAATAATAATAATAATAATAATATCATGAGAAGTGATAATTCTTCTGTTTGTTGCATTGGTCAGACAACACCTGGAATATTAATTCTGAATATTCTGTGTGTGGAATATTCTAATTATCACAAAAAAAAAAAAGAAACTAAAATCAGAAAGCACATGGATGAGTGACCAGGATAAGGGCTTGTGGGCTAAATACTATAAAGAACAGTGAAATAAACAAATATGTTTAGCCTAAAAAAGAGGGAGCTAAAAGAGAATAAATTATAACACTGTACCTATATTTAAAGGACTATCAGAGTGAACAGTATAGATTTAGCAATAACAATAGCGCTTAACATTATATACTGCTCCATAGTACTTTGCAGCACTCTCTGAGCAGTTTACAAATGTCAGCATATTGCCCCCAATAATCTGGGTCCTCAATTGACTAACCTTGAAAGAATGGAAGGCTGAATCAACCCTGAGCCAGTCAGGATCAAGCTCCTGCCTGTGGCCAGAGTTAACCTGCAATACTACATTCTAATCACTGCTCCACCAAAGCTCCTATTTTCTGTAATGCTTGAAAATAGTATTAGAACCAATAAGTGGAAACTTTACAGAGGGAAATCAAACTTCAACTAAGGAGGAATTTTCTCACTATAAGATCTGTTAAGTAGTGGAGCAGTCTGTCTTTTATTTATGAGCGCTCCATCACTGGAGGTTTTCATGCAAACATTTGACCGCTATTTGTCTGGAATGGCATGGAAGTTCCTGTCCTGGGCAGTGGAACAACATAAAATAGGTTCAAAGTCTATTCCAATTATATCATTGTATCATAAATTAGTTCATCAGATTTGAGTCTCTCTGGAATATTCTAAACAATTGAATATCCAGATCTAACTACAATAGAGCACATTCACTCTGGTTATGATAAGAAAAATACAAATGACAAAGTAGACTACCCAGGCCTTATAAAATCAGATAAGTAATTCAAGGAAATTAGTGTCCAGTTTAAACTCCTTTAAAGGTAGGGTTTAGAGGTCAGAATGTGATGAAAATTCTGATCAGAATAGTCTTTGCAAGAAAATCACCAATGTCAAACTAGAAACAGGTGATTTCAGGGATTTTCTGCAAAATCAAAGGTTGAAATTTAGGATCACCTCCATACCTTAGCAACTTTTATCTGTATTGTTTTCACATAAGAAAATTCCTGTTGAAGTGAATTGTGCTCACATTACATTTCTCTACTAAATCTTTTTAGTTCCAGAGGATTGAAATAGATTACAACCTTGAGAAGAATTTTCTCTTCCTCCCTCCCTTGTTGAATATATACAGCCTTAAAGTGATACACCTGTAGCACATGTTAGAAGTATTCCCATATATGTCTCACTTTTTAGTAAGCAGAGATTAAAAATGATTTTATGAATACATTATAAATATTTCCCATTATTTTCAATAAGCAATGATAATATGTAATATTGAAGAATGCTATGTATTCATTTGAACAAAATGAAGAAGAAAAATACAGGGTAAGGTATTAGAAAAATTCTACATTTTTCTACATTAAACAAAGGATACAACACAGAAACACAAATTTAGGCACAATGTAAAATCAGTGCTATAACATGAGGAAAATGACCAATGATTTTTTTTTGATAAATGATCACAGTATGTCATGACAAATACTGTCATTGTACTCTCTAATTCATACATATGTTATATAGCTGCCTAGACCCTGTTCATACATTAGAAAATTGTTAGGAGGATGCTAGTCCACCACAAATAGAACAGTAACACCTCCCATCAAAACTTTTCAATCACCATAACATTAGTTAGTTATACTTCAGCTGATCTTATTTCTACTTTATCAAAATGATTTCCCCATTTTTTATTTCATTGAAGTTCTCTTAACTATTCTTCAAATCTTAATAAAGGTTAGGACACCATGTTTTCTATCATAATATAGTGGCCACAAGGGTTAATTTTACAAGCATTATTGCAGGAGCAAATTTTCTCCTTCAAATAGTCATACACTTTTCTGACATGGTGAAAGAGACATAGTAGACCATTACACTGGTAAACATTTACTATATAAGTTTTATGCAATCACATTCATTTTTGAATCACTCTGTGGGGGAAAAAATCTTTAAGAATGGCAGATTTCAAGTATTGTAGTTCTTTTATCTTTCTCCATGTTCCAAAAGTTGTATAGCAGTTTCCTCATCTGTTGAAGAGATGTATCTAATTTTCTGTCTTTCTTAGGTCTTATTTGCACTGAGGAAATCAATCAAAATTAAACATTTAGAATCTTCTAAGTGTCTACTATGCCTGATTCCTAAAGGATCTTTACCTTACCAGAATCAGCTCCAGTAGCCTCAGTTCATATCTTCAGTTACTTTCTCAGCTCTTCTACTGATGACTTTCCAATTGTACAATTTAATCCTTATTCTTCATCATTCTAGCCATTGTCTATGCACTGCATGATAAAGGCCTCTTCTGCATGTTTCCAGTCAACAAGGTCTTGAGCTTTCTTTTGCCAGTTGGGCCTGAAATACTTGCTGATGTCGTCGCTCTTTTAGGTGTCTCTTTTGTGGATGCTTTTTATCAAGTGAAATCCATTCTGTGACTGCCTTAGTCCACCTGACATCAGTTCTTCTTGCTGTGTGACCAGCCTATTTCTATTTCAATTGTTTTACTCTTTTGATAATATTGCATAATATTTGATAATATTCGTTTGTTCTCTGATCCATGTACAGGTCTTTCTGTCTTGTCTTGTGATGCCAAACAAGTATCTTTCCATTGCTCTTTGCACTGTTCATAGCTTTTGTATTGCTTATGAGGTTAGTGTTTCACTAGCGTATGTTAGGTAGCACACACTGTTCAAAAACTTTTCTCATCAGACATATGGGGAGGTTGTTATTGAAAATGATGCTTAACTTGCCACATTTAATACACCGTTCAATTTTCTTTTTTGTATCACCTTCCATTGAGATCCATTGGCCAAAGTATATGTAGAGGTCCACTATGTCTAGTTCTTCTCCAGGTATATATTTTTTCTTTATTTGATGAATTTATTAAACATAAATTGGCTTATCTTTTTCAGGTTTATGTTTAAGCAAAACAGTTTGCCTGTTTTGTGCAGATCTTGTGTGTGCCTTTATAGTTCTTCTGGGTCTTGTAAGAAAAGAACAACGTTATCTGCAAATCTTAAGTGATTTAAATAGGTGCCATTGATTTTTATTCCATCTTTTGCCTAGTCTAGTTTGTGAAGTGCTTCCGCAAGGTAGGTGAAATTGAATCACCTAGTCATATACCTTGTTCTATGTTGATTTCTACTTTAAGTTCATTAAGGTTATGATCTATATCACAGAGATTCAGTACCGATATATAGCCTGTATTTCCAAGAAATGCGTTTTTGGATGGTTTTCTTACCCTTGATTGTCTCTTACTAATAAGAAGGTTGTTATTTACCCTTTCTTATGATTCACAGAAACTACAATGAGGAACTAATTCTATAACAGCCATTCTTAACTGATTGCCTGCTAACCAGCTATCTTAGCATATTTTATCTCATATGATCCCAAATGTACTTTGGAATTCTCAGTATTGGATTGAAAAATGAAAAGGTTTAGTGCATGATACTAACTAGGAACAATCACTTAAAATACTGCAGCTGCAAGTTAAGTAACCTATTGTTTTATACTAAGTTTTATTTATGAAAAATATTAAAACATTCCTCTGCTACTGTGTTGATACATTTCAGAATGAAGTCAAATAAAAGGAAGTTCACATCAGGTAAGACAAAGTTATGGCCACTGATTTCCAGATGTAAACATCTAAAGTGGAGGTAGCAATTCTATAAATTCTAATTTTGTAATTTTGTTTATTTTCTATTAATTTCATTTGGTTCACTTTTTAAATTTCATATTAATATTTTTATTATTTACCCATACTGTGCATGTTTTTCCAATTATTGTATATGTATGCATAACTACATCACAACATTTTAAAATATGATATTCATATACCAGTCTTTGCTTACTGTCTCCTTGAATGACCATTCAAAGTTTCAACAGTGCTGTCCGTCAGTCACATGACCACCATTACAGTTGGTATTCATTATCCTCTTCCTGTCTTGTTGGATTTTTCCCCTTAAAGAGATTGGGGAGAAGGATTACAAGAGACTAAGCAAGCACACAATGGGTAGTACCAGTTGAAAGGAATGCTCTGGGAGTTGCCAGTATGACCATATTGTTGTTGATATATATTCCCCATTGTGTCCCTGCATATTCTCTGGTAATCCTTTCCTCTCAAAAGTAAATGTAAATGCAAACAAGAATTGCCTGTTTGCTAATTACCAACACTAGGGTGACTCTTCAAAGGGCAGGGGAATGGTTAGGAGGCAAACAAAAACAAAAGTTTAAAACTGGTTAGTCTTGTCAGAAAAGCATTGTCAATCACATGATTTCTCTCTTAGCAACCACTTCATTTATCAATGGAGTTGCCAGTACCAATTATGTTTAGTAAATGTGGGCTATTTGTATCCCTATCGTAGTTTTCATAAAGTTCGGGAAGTGCAATTACTTTAAATGTGAACAATTTTTTTTTCTAAAGGATAAGGTTCTACCAATTTTTTTATTTACAATATGTTGTTCCTAGACAACTAATTTTAAAACTTTATAGTTGTCACTTTATCCAAATTAAATAGCCTAGGCCAAAATAACTATTATGTGAAGTGTCTTTCAGACAATGACAGCATATACAGGCAATTATAATGAACACCATTATCTTCCACCTTCAATAGCTTGAAGAGAAGTTATTCTCATTAAAAGACACAGTTGCTTTAAGAAAATGCTGATGGGTGTGGCAATGGTATCAGCATATATTTTTGACTTTAGATCCAAAGAGCTAAAGAACCTTGTCAATAATGTCTTAAGATAGCATTTGAAAAAACTCTGATAAACATAAACACAAAATAAAAAGGATATGCATTTTTTAAAGAAATTCCCTCAAAATAATTAAAATAAACAAGATATGTCTATAGCTAAAATAATTAAGCTAGTATAATGAAAATTTATGAGTCCATGTCAGGAAAAACACCCCTTCTTTCCTGATGCTAAAAAGACATAGAGCATGATATCAGAAGTATTCTGTGGGAGAAACCATATTTCTCTGTCTACTGGCTTCTGACTCTTATTCATGTTCTTTAATAGTAAACCCTTGAGATTATTGCTGACTGAATGTTTTAGTGTAGTGGACATGGGGCACACCATCTTCATCCATTATGATAGGGAGAAGTTGTCAATTGTTATGGAAGCTTTCCTTGGTTTCCTTGTTGTCACCACATAAAAAGATTGGCTACTTCACTAGAAAGTCTTTGTAAACCAAATCATGAGATCTACCAGAAAAGAAATACAGAAAGAGAAAAAATGTTGTTGTTTTTTAAATTTCCAACTAGCTATGTACTTGCTACTTGCAATACTTCTTTCCTGAGATTGATTTTTTGGGAATAGTTCCTTCCCCATGCATAAGAACATCAGTGCCAGTGCAGAGGTAGAATATAAGTTACTGTGTGATCAGGATTCAAAAAAGCCAAAGTAATCATCAGTTGTATATCTACAGTATGCTTTCTGTTCCTTCACATAATCACTTATTAAATTAGTTCACATATCTAGGGTCTTCTATCTGAATCAAACATGATGAATCGGCTACACCTCATGCTCCCCATTTTATCTCAGCTCTTATTTTATCATTCTTGCTTCAGATCTCTGTGCCAGTAAGTACTTCCAGATCTAACAGGTGGCTTTCATGAAAGCTCTTGTAAATCATCAAATCAGGAAGGTAATTTCAATGGAGTGGATGAGGTAAAGTGAAAGACCTTTGCTTAGATGATAATTGCACACTTCTGACCCAAGGTATTAGTCAAACATTTGTGAGAGACAACCATTGGCACAGGCAATTATATTTAATAATGCTTAATTATAGAAGCATAAATATTCAGGCTACAGAAGACTCAATAGGTCATGTAGATCCTTCCTGTCAAGGCAGAATACTGTCCTGTTGTACATTTGCTACCATACTGCCTACAAGCTAATGCAGTATCTTGTCAGGAGAAATGATTTCCACCTAAATTTTCCACTTCTTAATTTATCTTCATACCTGTTCATTCTGCATTAAGCAATTCCTCACTTTCCCAAGTGTTTAAACCAATCAAATATTTGTAGATGATTAGAGTGCTTCTCTTCAGATGGTGCTTAGCCAAACTTTACATATTTATTTAGCTCTTTTAATCTTCTTTATAGGCAAATCCCAACTGTTTTGTAATTATTTTGTTGCTCTTCTTTGATCTTTCTTGGGGTTTCTATCTTTCTGAAAATGAGTTGGCCAGATTTATATGCATATGGATGATTGTTTTCTTCCTTTTTGTTAAAAAGACAGTGAAGAAAAGGTTGAATGCATCTTCATATTGATAATTGAAACTACTTAGTATGTTATTGCGAGGACACTGTTTTTGCATTTGTTGCAATGTGAGTTCTGTTATTGTGAAGAGAAGGCAAGGAAATGTCTATTTCACTTTACTTTTTACTCATTTTTTAGGAGCAACAGTCTATTTTTTAATAGAAGCTTTCTTCAAAATACCTTTTACAGAATATCTATTACATAGCAGGATATTTTGAGAGCTGTAGTCCAAACACATTTGAACAGCACAAGGTTGGGAAATCTGATCTATCAGATTGATATAAAGTGATTTGAAACCAAGGAAAAGCCTGCTTGATCAGTCCAGAATTCTGTTTAATCCTGCCTGTTGTTTTCTATCACAGTTGGTCAGATGTTTCTGGAAAGCTGATAAACAGGATATAAGTAGAGTTATCTCTTCCACATTTTTCTTCAACAGCTAGCATTTGGAAGCACTTGCATTGATTTTTGAAACAAGAATTTAGTGACTCTGGTCAGTAAGTGCATTTCTTTCTTATTTCAAAAAATCTCACCTTACTTCTATCTATAGTTGGATAATAAAATTCATAGTTCCCAATTACTGCTTAGTTTTAGCAGAAATCCTGCTTCATGTACTTTTACTTTTTATTATATGGGCATAACTCAAAACACATCATCATTCTCTTATCATATCCGTATCTAATCCCCATTAACTAGAATCTAAAACTGAATTGAATACATATAGAGATACTATCCTTTGGGCTTGTTTTTTCTTCGTCTGTCTCTTATCATCACCTCATACTTGCACAGCACTTATAATTTTCTTAACAATTTAAAGGCCAATTTGATTTCATGTATGAGAGATTCAGATAAAATAATTAAATATTTCATCTTAATATGTTGCTGTTCAGTAACTTTGCAAGGCCAAAATGAAAGTGCACTAATTCCCCCCTCCCCAAAATAGTATATATAATTCTCTTTGAGTTTCCCAACAATATATTCATAATTCTGGTCCCGAAATATTTATTGGGCATCCATCTTACATGAAGTAACTGATACCATGTAGATCAAATTATAAACTTTGCTTTGAACAGTCTTTTAAGGGTATGGATTAACCCATATTGATTTCTCATATTGGTACTTATATTGGTTTATGTATAATGTTAATTTTCTATTATAATATCATTCATATATTATGAAAACTAAGCAATTTTGTTTCTCTTACATAATTAAACATTTACATTAATGCAATCTTTGGACATCTTCCATTATATTGAATTTCATACCTAAATGGAACCTAAACTAGAGACATGTTGGAGAAAGTTGATATTTATTGGAGAGGTTAAATTTTAGCAATTTTAGTAATGAACTGTTAATAGCAATTTTGTCCAGAGACTGCAAATCCCTTTAATCATTTGTAATCATTATATTCATGAAAAGGAAAAATGTGATAATGCTGGTAAAAGACTATTTAATGTTTTATTTAAGGCATTTCAGTTCAATAATAAAGATACTACTATGGTTGAGAACTATACTACATTCAAAATATTTTTTAAAAATAAGTACAAATAATATTAGCACTGATTTTTATTTTCATGCAACTCCTCAGGCTGACTGCATTGAGGATGGTTCCATCTATTGGGAAAACTCTGATACTGCACCATTAAAAATATCCCACTTTAAAATATTTTATAGGGATATATAGCACATATGGGGGTTTTGCCTGATGACTCAAACAATAATTTAGATGCATATAGCCTTTTCCTCATTGCTCACATTCACTCTTCTAGTACATCCTATTGACTGGAATTACTTTAATAAATATATTAATTATTTCTCATAAGTACAGTGCCATGGGAATGTTCTGAATTGTTATCACTTCTCCTCTAGATTTCAGAATACTTGATACTCCTTGTAGAAGAAGTAGAAGACCAGTTGGACTGGTCAATTCTCTCTTACAGTCAGTGATGTACAACCTTCCCTAACCCATTTTTCAAAATATGTTTATGTGATCTGAGCTCGACTGGATGATTTTAGTTTGCTGAGAATGCAATGAAAATGTCAATCCAGAGTTATTACTGTATAATATAAAATTATACACTGGGTATGATTGATTGCTTATATGCCATCAAATTGGTGAAAACTGTTATCAATCATATAGACAGACCTTTTACAGGGTGATCTATCCAGAATCTGAGCCTTCAATTCTTTCGACAATGTATGTTTTACTTTTGAATATTCAGAAATTGATAAATTGCTCACCTGCTTCATTTTGCTTTCCTAGACCATACAGTCCAATTACATTTTCCTCTTATTATTCCTAACATCAACATTCCCAACAGCAAGCAACATATCTTTCTTGTACGTTCTGTGACTTTCAGCAACAACTTGGCCCCAACACTCACCAACCTCCTGTTTTTTTTGCATCAGTAGTTGGAAACTTGGATAACTGTCATACAAAAAGGTTATCAGCAAAGTCTAATTTGATGTTATTTGTTCATTGACTGTGTTGTACCCAAATATTGTTGTTGCTATATGCTTGTAGACTATTAAAGCAACTTTCTTGCTTCTTGACTTTTTATGTCTGGGTTATAAATGGTATGATATAATTAAAAATAAATAATCTAAATAATCTAAATCTAAATAAAAATAAACCTTTGTTTCTAAAAAAAGTTGCACTTTTCAAAACTAAGAAATCATAAACCCACTAAGAAAAACAATATTATCAGTGGGCATTTCCCAAAATAGCCCCAAAATTTCTTAGTTTTTTGCTATTATTTGCAATGGTTTAATAAAAAAAAAAACCCATGTCATTTACAACCACTTATGTAAGAATTTGTGTTGCATTATTCTTTGGCATTAAAGCTAAGTACAAATAGGTCTAATTCATAACTTTTTTAAAAAAATGTGGAGCTGCATATCTTTCTGGGTCCTATCAAATGCTTCTTCTCTATCTCTGTTTTTAATGTTGATTATTGTTATGGACTTTTACAGAAGCTCAGGAATAGGTAAAACTATGTATTCACACATACAGAAATAAGTTATGATTTTTTTTTCTTCAGCTTTTAGCATTAACAGAAACTCAGATTATGCCTTCGGGCATCCACAGAGATCCTGCTGTTCTTCATTCCTTGTAAAAACAAAAAATGAGGTAAGAAATAAGAATCATGGAACTGGAGAAAAAGGGTTTAATTCTCTTCATTGTGCACCATTTTTCTAGTCTTAAGTTATTGTCCCTTTTACCATCTTTGCTGCTGTTTTTCCTATTGAGGAAAATATACTGAATAAGGTTATCTTATATTTTCATTATATGGAAGAATAAAAATATTTCTAAATCCAAAAGGAGATACTGAAAAAAAGGAGCTACTTTTCTTCCGGGTGGTTTGTGATACACACATGCACACACATACAAACACAGAGATATATATACACAATTTTATTCAGAAATAAGTTTCCTTTAGTTCAATTTAATTTGTTGAATTGAAAATGGATATAGCATTTCAACCTAATATCATTAGAGATCATACAGTATATTTCCAGTACCTTGTTTCCAACTGTTAGGCAGGCTTCATTTTCTCATCCCCTGTATCCACCCACACACATATGCTCTGTCTGCAGTGTGAAATAATACTGATCTAACTTAAATGGTTGTATTATCAGAAGGCAATGTATGGGATGCTTTGAAACTACTCCACGGTTGTTATTATATGCAGTAGAAGAAAGCATCACATATAATAAACTCAGTTCCTGCCACCATGTGGCCTTGTGTCAAGATATTTTTTTTGTTTCTTGTTTTTAAATTTCGTTTAAAAGTTTGTTGTTCACAGCAAAACCTGGGTTTTTAAATGAGCTGTTTTGCTTATGTAAGCTCATCTGTTTCGATCAGCTAAATTGTGAGATGTATGTTATTGCTGCAGACCTGTGTCTATAAAGCATCATATATCTAACAAACAAAAAGAAAATTCCCTTTAATAAAATGAGACATGAGTGATACTGGTATCATTTCTTTTCTCTGTGAAGACCAGATAAAATTATTGTCACGTAAAGTGGTTTTCCACTGTTTTGTACCATTTTATCAATTTGGTTTTGAGAAGGAAAAAAAAAGACAAAACAGAATAAAATTCTTACCAAGAGCAGGACTCTGCCTCCTATGAAGCAACCAAAGGTATATATCTCCCATTATATTTATCACCTCTTGAATGTTCTGTGATTTCTCTTTAATTGTGTTTCAAAAAAATAAAGACCACAAAGAAGACTGAAGACTAATTGACAGACTTTTTGCTCGTTTCTATTTTTTTTTCTTTTGATATTTTACTAACTACATTTAACAATTTATTGTTATATTTTTATGGTTTTCTATCCCTAAATAGAATGAGAGCAGCATATATCAGAATTTACTTTCTCTCAAGTAACCTGATGAAATGTATTTGGTTTTCAAAGCCCTTCATAGAGACCTTCATTGAAAGAGCTGAGGATGAACAACATGCTTTCCAGTTCTTATGTTTTGAATTATGGAATATTACTCATGTTCTGATTTACTGTATAACATGATTTTATTTGACTATTTATCTATATATATTATGAAAAAGTTAAAAATTATCTCCAACTTAAGTTATAAAAACTTAATGCTGTAGAATTTCTAGGCATGTACATATACACAATATTGAATATTTCAGTATAAAGAACAATCTGGTCGATAGATAACCATCTATTTACTGCTGATATCAAGATACGAGCAGTAAATGTAACATGAACAATAAATAAGAACCCATTAAAACTATACAGAAGGCAATTGAAAGTGATATCATTAAAAATTTAAATTTTCATTGGTAAAATAATATACTTGTACACAAAAACACATTGTCTGATAAAATATACTTTCAATTTTGAAGACAAAAGCAGAAAAAAAGAAAACAGGAAAAAAAAACAGAATAAAAGAGAAATACATAGGACTAAATTTGGATCCTTTCTTGTAAGTTTAAGATCAAAAAAGCTATTCCACATTTTAGAAAGTTACTGACAAGTATATAATTAGCAAGGACAGCCTTAGAATTGCTAGTGACAAATTTCACTCATGTCACTTATCTGAAACATCAGAAGAAGGTACAAAAACTTGCCTCTTACCTCTCCCTAATTCCTATCTCTGTGAGTCACTTTTATTGTGGTTGGATGCCAGTGTAAACAAATGATAGCACAAAGCAGGCAGGATCAAAACATTCAGCCTAGGTCTCCTCACCCAGTTCGGGATCAGATTACTGTAATAATGGGAAAATCAAGGGCCTTGGGTCTCAAAGGTTCAACCTCTCTCCCCAGTTTATTTTGAATCTACTACATACTACAGTACCTACTAAGTTTAGTGCAACACTTACCAAGAAAGTTTCCATACCCATCTCAGACACTGTTCTTATTTTTACTGGTAGTTATGTATTTCAAATTTTAAAGAACATCTGAGATAGAATACAGAAACTGATGAAGCTGACAAATTTTCACATCAGGTGCTGTCTTAAAAAGAGAGCACAGAACATTACATTAGGCACACTGTATCAGTCTCATAGTTATTACTTGGTAGGTTGCCACTTGAGTGGGAAATTAGAACTCATTCAGCTAGAACTGTTGCAACGATACATCTTCTGGGATTGCAGGCCTAGATACTTGAAGTACATTACATCCTTTCCCACAGACTCATGTTTTCACATGGCTCAATATTAAAACAGCAGGAAATCATCTGTTATGTATTCATCTGGGTTCTGTCTAGCTTTACACATTAATCTCAGATATACTTGGGTTTAATCAGTACTTCTGTAGTTTAGATTGAGCAGAAAATGAAGAGGCAACATTTACAGATATTACAAGTGGAGTTTACACCAATCTGATTGTTTCCTCCTGAAAATTTGTAGGAGAATATGCAACAATTTCCTTCTGTTTTGCTGCGATCCATCCCTAAATATGCACAGCAATTCCTGTTTAACTATTAATACCTAGAAATTTTGAGATTTTTTTCCCTTTAATGACCTCTTTCCTTTAATTTCCCAAAAAGGTTGAAACCTAATTTTGTGTCAGCCATAGATAAATCCAAATCCAAATCCAAATCCAAATCCAAATCCAAATCCAAATCCAAATCCAAATCCAAATTTTATTGGTCAC